>VKOC01021748.1:0-60715 GCA_009364415.1 Spea multiplicata
CCTTTATCCTCTTCTACATACATTCCTTTTGTTTTTAATCTAACTAATCCTTGTTTTGCGTTCCTTTTCTCATTTATATATCTAAAAAATGTTTTATCTCCATTTTTTACTGACATTTCGCTCTTCTGCATGTGATTTGGCAGATCTTATAACTTTCTTTGCCTCTTTCTGCCTAATTTTATAGATCTGTCTATCTTTCTCACTTTTTTGTTTCTACTAAAGGCTAACTTCTTGTCTTTTGGCCACTTCTGCAGAGTACCACAGCGGTTTCTTTAATTTTTTACTCTTACTGACCAGCCTAATACAATTTTCTGTATTTTCAATAATACAGCTTTTACAAAATCCCATTTCTCCTGAACACCATTTAAATTGTGCCAGTCTGATAATGACTCCTCTATACATATTCTCATTTTAGAAAAGTCAGCGTTTCTAAAATCTAAAACTTTTGTTTTTGTGTGGTGTGACTCAGTCACTGTTCGTATACCACACAGACTGATGATCACTAGATCCCAAACTTTCACCTACAGAAATATCTGTTAACAAATCTCCATTTGTGAACACTAAATCCAATATGGCCTCCTTACGAGTTGGTTCCTCAACCACCTGTTTTAAAGATAATCCCAGTAAGGAGTTTAGAATATCCACACTCCTGGTACAACCAGCTACTTTCATTTTCCAGTTCACATCAGGGAGATTAAAGTCACCCATGATTATAACATCCCCCTTCACTGTCATTTTAGCTATTTCCTCCACTAGTAGATTATCGAGTTCTTCTACTTGTCCTGGGGGTCTATAAATCACACCTATGCGAGTTACTTTACTTTTGCCAAATTGTACTGTAACCCAAACCGACTCTAAGTTCTCTTCACCAACTTGTATTAAGTTAGATTTTATGTTATTTTTCACATATAGGGCCACCCCTCCCCCTTTCCTGCCCTTTCTATCTTTCCTATATAAAGAGTACCCCGGTATTGATATGTCCCAGTCATTTTTCTCATTATACCATGTCTCAGTAACAGCCACTATATCAACATTCTCAGTTGCCACAACTGTTACAAGTTCATGGATCTTATTCCCTAAACTGCAAGCATTTGTAGACATGACCTTTAGCTTGTCATTTAACACCGATGCTGCAATCACTTTCTGTCCTTGCTTTGGGGGGCAAAATATATGCTTCTCCCTATTATCTTTATAGACCAAGCCCCCAGATCCACCCACCTGGTTACTAAGTAAATCGCCTTCCCTTTCTATACTGTCTAACCCGGTATTTATTCCCTCCCCCCCCATTCCTAGTTTAAAATCTCCTCCAACCGTCTAACCATTCTCTCCCCAAGCACATTGGACCCTCTTGCATTTAGGTGCAATCCATCACGACTATAGAGATTGTACCCCAAAGCAAAATCAGCCCAGTGCTCTAAAAACCCAAAACCCTCCTTCTTACACCAAGACCAAGGCCATGCATTTAGCTACCTAATCTCCCGCTGCCTTTCTGGTGTAGCGCATCGCATAGGTAGTATCTCTGAGACACTCCATCTTCCTCTTACTATGTCATTGGTGCCAATGTGAACCAAGACAGCTGGATCCTCGCCAGCCCCTCCCAATAATCTATCCACTCTGCCCGCAACATGCCAAACCCGGGCACCCAGGAGAAGGCAAACCATTCGGTTGCTGCGATCAGAGCTACAGATTACCCTGTCTGTTTTCCTAATTATTGAATCCCCTACCACCACAACCTGCCTGGGCTTTCCTTCCATCCGGATCCCCTGCACATTGGATGAGCTGCTCTCCCGGCCGTTAGAGAGAACAGCTTTTTTCCGGAAAGCCTACCTTGAGTCTGCCTCCCCAACATGCTCACTTAAATGGGCAAATTTGTTGGGATGGAGAAACTATGGGCTGGCTTCCCTCTTCCTCTCCCCTCCCCCACTGCAACCACGTCTTACTGTTACCCAGCTATGTCCCTGACTCCCTTCTGACCGATCTCCTCCCTCATTGCTAGGAGCCCCATCTAAACTCTGCTCAGTGAGCAAGAGACTCCTCTCAAGATTGTCAATCTCTCTCAGTGTTTCAATGTGCCTCTTCAGAGCACCAACCTCAGCTTATAATTGTTCACACTTGCCACAGCGATATGGCCCCAGGAACTGCTGTTCCAAGCATGCATACATATGGCATGAGTGAGTTCTCCAAGCTTGCTCATACTTTAGGGAGGGACGTGAGCATTTACAGAATTTAAACAATTACTTTATGGCCCTTACCCTCCTTTCTCTTACACTCTTGTGTTGCACTAACAGCTGTGGTGCACAAACTACAGAAAGCAAGTCACTTAGATAATGCAAGCCCCTTACTATGACATGTGGTTACCTAACCCAACATTCCCACGTTGAAACATGCAGAATCCTCTCGCCCCTTGCTTACTGATACGGAAGCAAGCAGGGTTTCTTCTGCGGCACGCCCCTGCAGTTGTCGTCAGAGGCCAGCAGGAGCTGACTCGTTATCATGGAGACGCGTTGCTTCCTCACTGCAATCAGATGCTGGCTAAACGAAGGACGCACTGCAGCGTTGCCATGGCAATGCGTTCCATCCGCTGACGTCATTTTGGTGCCAAAGTTCGAACGTATTTAAGCACATCACTCCCATCAACTTAACAGAAACAAAATTGATGGTTGCAGGCATTTTCTTTTCACCAGAGCAATACATTTCTCTGGCTTAGGGTAGGCAGCCTGCTGCCTTTAAAACTGCTTTAAAACAATCAGGGCCCAAACATACCACACGTTAAAGCAAAAGGCTGCTCACACTGCAATGCAAAGGCCAAGACTAAGGTGCTGAGCAGCTACTTATAATAAGGGTAACTCCCAAGTGCAGCTAGTCAGGTGAGATGATTCTTGACTCCACATATGGGAAAGTGGCCTCAAGGGGTCGCAAGGAAACATGACAAGAGTATGATATATGTATGAAATACAGGGTGGCAGGGTGGAACCCTGACAGTTACACAGTTACATAGTGAAGGTTGAAAAAAGACCTAAGTCCATCAAGTTCAACCCTTCTACCTAACCTTCCTATTTTGATCCACTGATTACCATTACAAACCAGTATAATGCACACATTTTTCCCTATAATTATCAGCAAACTGTGGAAATGCTATACATATATGTTAAATCAAGACACTTACATTAATAATGTCACACACGCCTCTGTGCCATGGGCTCCTGGGGGGCCTGAGGGCAAGCCTCCTTCCTACAGACTATGGGCCCTGGCCATACCTGGGAACTCGCCAGGTCGCAGGAGTGGGGTCTTGACACGACCCGTTCCCAGCCCATTTTTCCTTTAAATGGGGGTGTTTCCCACTGACATCAGCGGGAATGCCCCCTACATCAGCGGGAACAGAAGTCATGGAACCGCCTGTGTTTACCATCCTCCCCACAGACTACAATAGCGACCCTCCTATTGGGCTGAGTGAAAATACTGAGCCGTGTGCAAAGGAGGACCAGATGGAGAACTTTGTGTAGTTTATTGTGTCTATTGTATGTAAATGACCCCATTGTACCATTTAAATACTGATGTGTTTCCAAATAAGTCCTGTTTGGAAACTGAACATGAGTCCTGTCTGCTTGGGTTGGGCTGCTATGATACTAGCTTTGGCTAGCCACAGTGGCAGTGCAGCTCTGGTGCAGCGGCGTCCCCCCTTCTCTTTACAATGCTAGTTCTGTCTGGCGCTAAAGGGGTTGATTTCCTGAAGCAATGTCTGGCTGGGGTACCCAGTCGGGGTACAGGCCCGTCCCATCACAACTATATATTTGTGACAATTATAAATGGTAAAATCATACTTTCTGTTTCTATTTTTTACACTTTTTTAACATATCATCTATACTATAAGTGTTATCAAAAGAAAAATCCATGTGTCCTTGCAAAAATTATGTATAACCGTGGATACCCAAAAATGTTTTGAAGGGGAATCTAGTTGAACAAACATATTGTAAAAATGTAAAAACGACTCCAGGTTTTTGGGGTACAAAGCATCCTCAGAAAAGAAGGAGTATAGCATTGAAGTTCACCTTCTGTTTCTTTCAATCAGATCTCTTCAGAGGACAAAAAGATACTCAAACAATAGCAATGACATTGGAAAATGACAATAGCAATGATAAGGAAAATACCTATATTAATTTTAAAAAAATCATTATAAATAAAAAACATTATAAATGATACTTTTCCACAGTCACATATGATATTCTGCAAAACAACATGGTATATTTGTCATCCAGTCTAAGAAATGGTATATCAGATTGTATTGATATTAGATGAAGTAGTGTCTCTGGATGATAAGTAATCTTCAGACAGATGGCATCTGTTTTTCATCAGTGCGTCATCAGACATGAATAAAATGATAAACATATGTACTGCTTAACACTTCAACTACCAGTGGTGTGCATTATACTAAGAAACAAATACAAAAAAATCCATTGCAGACAGCGTGGGCTGGCCCAGAGTATAGGAGTAATTGCCCCTGGGCCTGTGCAAAATTAATCACAAAGGGCCAGTCTGACCTGGAACAGGCAGGAAAAGACACAAAAAAGATGATGCGCTGTAAAATCAATGTACACACTAAAATAAAATATAATAAGGTGCAGCAAAAACACCAAAGACAAACTTCACAATTGTCTAACCAAAAAACAGAATACACCAAAATAGTGCTTGCGCTCCTTATAGTGAATAAAATATTAATAACGTAACCTTGCATGGATAGATCCAAATATGATCATGTAAAAAAACAGAAAAATAAACAAATATAGTGTAATAAAAATATATGAGAGTGGGGAATAATAAAGAGAGCCCTTAATAATGCAAAGGGCAACGATATGCTCATATATAAGATGAAGCAAGATCCCTCTGCCCTGGCAAAGGTATCCTCAAGAGCGTCCCCCACTCAAGTGGTAGCGACCGTGGTAGAAGATATGATCCATTACTGTAACAACCATGAAGGCATCCCATTTTGAGTTACTTTATGTGAGAACAGAGATGTTAAATTTTATATGATTAAAGTTTACGCATCTTCCGGTATTTTTTTCCAGTGAAAATCATCTAAAAAATTACATTGTCTTATAATCGAGGTTTTATTTAGACCTCAGATACGTGGAACCGCAGCACAGCCAACTAAGCCGAGGGGCTT
This sequence comes from Spea multiplicata, assembly GCA_009364415.1. Classification (NCBI taxonomy): domain Eukaryota; kingdom Metazoa; phylum Chordata; class Amphibia; order Anura; family Pelobatidae; genus Spea; species Spea multiplicata. The sequence goes on from VKOC01021748.1 coordinate 5,162, forward strand.
GTCACTTATCCTTACTCATGCAAACTCTTGCATGATCTCTCACATTTTCTCATGTTCTCTTACACTCTATCATGCTCACATTCTCACTTTTATTCAGTCTCTCTCATGTCTCTCTCTTCTTCCGCATCCCTATCTCCTTTTCCGCAGTTCCGCTTCTTCTCTTGCCTCGGAGACAGTGGTTTAGACTTCCAATAGGGTTGTCTGGTTTTATTTCATTAGGATCCAAATTTTAGTGGGTTGTCTTATAATCAGGTGCGTCTTTTATCGGGCAAAATGAGCTTTGATGTGTATGTGTTTCAGTGTTAGCATGAATGTGTGAGCATGTATGTGTAAGTGTATGTAAGATGGACTAGACATGCAAATAGGCCTAGAAACGATACGGACACATTTCTTGGTTTGCTTTTGGCCCATTTGTTTTCAGGCAATGAATTATGTTTCCGGCCCATGTGGTTCGGCCGAAAATTCGGGACAAAAATGAATGGTGCGCACATCCACTCTCACGCTTTCACTCACATTCTCACACTCTAATTCTCATTCACTCTCTTTCATGCTCAATAAATGTTTCCCATCCTTTTCTGACGACCACTTCCGCTACGTATCTTCTTCATCCTCTATCTTTCATCTTATCCCTTCTCTCTTTAATCTGCTATATTCAATCTTCTATTTTCCTATGTGTCTCCGCGGACATAACCTGACGGGAACTTCTGCCAAAATGGCAGTGTTTAATACTAAGAATGTATGATATCTCTATATATATATAAATATGAGTGAAAAGAGAAAAAGAAGAAAAGAAGAAAACGGATATATTATACCTAATATGTCAGTTGTAATTTATTAAACCTGAAGAAATATGTAAATGAGACAATATGATCATGGAGGGCAGATGGCTCTATGGACAAGTTAGCCTTGTAACCAACCCATATACACTACGTAGCGGCACTATGTATCTGCATTATACTATTCTGTTTTGATAACCACATACAGACAGTAAACATAAACATTTGTAGTGTTAACGGGGCCATGCAGACCTGCCAGCGGTTGCTAGTTTGTCCTGGGATCTTTACAGGCCAGCTTGTTATAGTGGTATTGTTTAGTCCTATAGTGGTATAGTTCAGTGCTAATTCAGTACCTGGATTTTCAATAAATGGAAACCCCTGATTTAAAGAGAGATATGGCACATGTAGATGGTATTTGTACAAACATAATTTATGTATATGACAATCATGTAAATCACAAATCAAATTAGCTTAACAAAAGGTCATTGTCATATCTTACAACTGCATAGGTCATGATTAAGTAAGCAATTGGTGTATAACAACAAAACTGGAGTAAAAAATATTACATGAGCATTTACTTTTTTGTCAAGTCAAGGTCATTCTTGATCTCTGCTCCCAAAGGTGATTACAAGTTGCTTTTAATAGATTCAATTTAAAGGGAAGACCATTAGACCAGCAGGCTGACTCACTCATTTTTACTATTAATAAAGAGCTCATCTACGAAATTTTTATGCATGACTGTATAGATAACATGAATTTGTGTGGGTCTCAGCATTTCAAAATCAGAATTAATTTCCATTAAACAAGTAGAAAGTGTTGTCGTTGGCATACAATATACAGTTACACAATACTTATGAATTGCATAATACTTTGGCGATGAAACGTGTATAGGACATCAGTTTCCAACTATTAAATGATATTTAAGGCATAAATCACCAAAATTATTAATATGCACACTGAAATAACCTTGGGTAAAAATAAGTATTCATCTGACCCATTTCACCCAACCAGCTGTAGTCTATTAAGAGTTTTAGGTTTTCTACTTGAACGCTGCTTCTAAACTCAAACTTTAGTTAAGAAAGTTGAAAGATGTAAGGTTACATAAGATTTCAGGACCTCTGAGGTCTTTTCATTAGATAGAAAGGATGAAAGAGACCTCGGAGATCCTGAAAGCTAATGAAACTTTACATCCTTTACACTCTATGTTGCTCTAATAAATGGCTGTGCTAGATGAATTCATTGATTATATATAGAGAAAACACTTTTTAATAAACACAGTTTTTTTATTGTGTAATTATATCTAGGATTAGGTATGTGGAACAGAGAGTCCTCGAATCAGTAGTAGGGTACATGATGTGTGGGAGGGAGACTCTAGCACTTGATATGGATCATAGCTTCTTAATGTTCATCCAGACCATGAATAAACATGATGGGAGTTGGTATTTGTGGGCTTCCCATTAGCTAAGTAGAAGACGAAAGGCATGAAAGGCAGTCAGATAAATGGCCTATTATTTTCTACTAATGATCCTTGTTCAAAGAAGACCCCCATGTGCTAATCTCACAAGAGGGGTGTTGATAATCAATGCTTTGTCTTCAATAGGCAACAGTGGTGTGTGTTGTGCTTTTTTTGCATAAACCTCCATGTACAGTCAGGTATGTGGTAGGCATAAAGCTACCCTAAATCTAAGATGAGATAAAGGAATGATTATTGAGATTTCATAATATATTTTCATCTGGAAAAATGGTCAGACAAGATGGCCCGAATGGTTCTTATCTGCTGTCAAATTCTATGTTCCCATGTTCTACTTACTGGTGTGGTATGATTAGCGGGAGACTTCTGTCTTCTCAGCTACCAAGTAGTGCCTAGTTGCGATGCACAAAATTATACACGTACAGAAACAATGGTGATGGGCCTATTAAAGTGACATGTGCCTGGAGCTTTAGCTAATTTGGCCATGATGAATCAACTTTAACTAAAGACTCCATTTTCACTTGGATCACAAATTTAAACCAAAGCATACAATTAGTAAAAATAATAATATAGTTACTCACAGTTTAAAATTATTCTCTCATCCACTTGGCAGCTTGTGAGGAGCTAACAAGCATTGAACAAAGACAGGAGGGCTAACAAAGGCAAAACTGCACCCATAATCTAAATATACTAAAAACAGCAAAATAACTTCCTTTTATAGGAGTAAATGCCAAAACAACACCGCACAAAAGGAGGTGCACTCTATGAATTTTTTGTATGTTTGCTCAAACGAAAAAAGCAAAAAGTTCACAACCATACATTAATACATTTGCTCTAGTTACTAGTTTGATCCAAATAATACATTTTGATTAGTTACAAAATACGCAGCTCAGAAAATCACTAAATAAATGTAAATGAAAATTTTGTTTGTGAGAAGAAATAGAGCTTTTTTCCACAAACAGATTCAAAATATGGTCTTGGATATTCACGTAATGTATGTCTGAGCCTTGCAACATTCAAAAGTTCTTCATTGATTGTCCATTTTTGCAGAAATCAATGTTCTTTGAATATCCATAGCATAACCTGCAGTGTGATATATCAATTCATGTAGCAAGAATACAATTAAAATGTGATTTTTTTCCACAGCAAGCTATGCTATTAATAATGCATACTTTATTAGTTGACCCAGTGTAATTGTACTAAGCACCAGTGTACCTTTGTGTTTATTTTTCTGAATAAGAAGCTGATTAATGTACTTTATTTGGCTGCAGTGCACAAGGCATGCTGATGGAACACACTGGCTTTAACAGTGGTTATTTAATGTCACCATACTTCAGTGGAACTCTATGAAATCTTTTTTTTTTTTTTAGGTTTTCATGCCAAGCTAAATATCTATATATACTAAAAATGTTCTCAAACTGACATTTAGAAATTGAAAAATAACATTGTGATATTATATTCATCGCCGAGTTTATTGCCTTTCTAGTTTGATATATTTGAAATGTATTCTAGGCAAAAGGGAATGATGAAAAAGTTTAGCTTTCGAAAGATGTATTTGAATATATATCCCAAAAGGCATATATCACAATTCACATATTTAGGGTAAATCTAAGATTTAATCCTTCATTTCCAAGGTTTCTTTATATATAAATATACGTATATAATATATAATATAAATATACGTATATATATATATATATATGTGCACTGTATGGACAAAAGTATTGGGACATACTTTTTAATTCAGTTGTTTCAATCAGACCCGTTGCCACAGGTGTATAAAATCAAGCACCTATCCATGCAGTTTGCATTTATAAACATTTGTGAAAAAAATGAGTGGTTCATAAAGTCAAGTGTGGTGCTATGATAGAATGCCACCTTTGCAATAAGTCAGTTCACGACGTAAGTGGTATTATTGCAAAGTGGAAGCGTTCAGGAACAGCAGCAACTCAACCCAGAAGCAAAAGACGATGTAAAGTCACAGAGCGGCATGCATGGTGCGTTACAGTTGCCAATGCTCTGCTGATTCCATAGGTGAAGATTTCCAAACTTCCATGGACATTAATAATAGAACCAAAACAGTAGCTTCATGGAGTGAGCCAAGCAGCTACATGCAAGCCTCACAACACCAAGAAATATGCTACGTGTCAGATCAAGTGGTATAAAGCATGCCACAACTGGACTATGAAGCAGTGAAAACATGTTCTGTGGAGTGATGAATCAAGCTTGGCAGGCTGATGGTAAGTCTGAGTTTGGCGGACGCTAGCAGAACGTTTACCTGCCTGGCTGCATTGTGCCAACTGTAAAGTTTGGTGGAGGAGGGAAAATGGTATGGGGCTGTTTTTAGGGGTTAGACTAGACCCCTTACTTCCAATGAAGGGAGATCTTAATGCTTAAGTAAACCAAGACATCCTGGACAATGCTATGCTTCCAACTTTGTGGAAACCGTTTTGGGAAGGTCCTTTTATATTCCAGGATAACTGTGCCCCAGAGCACAAAGCAAGGTCCATAAACACATGGTTGGATGAATTTGCTGCGGAAGAACATGACAGGCCAGCCAGCTGGAAAGTAGATTGTGAGCCAGGCCTTCTTGTTCAACAAGTGCCTGAACTCACAAATGCTCTACTGGATAAATGGACCAAATTTCTTCTACAACGCTCTTGTGGAAAACCTTCCCACAAGAGTTAAAGCTGTCATAGCTGCCAAGGGAGAACCAACTACATATTAATGTCTATGTATTTTGAATATGATAACATAAATGTCCCTGTTGGTGTAATGGTCAGGTGTCCCAATACTTTTGTCCATAATGGCCAATGTTAGTTTGGTTTATGTGTTGAACTAAAATGGTTTCACTTGATCTAGTTCACTTGTGTTCTATGTTGCAATATAAACAAATGCAGTTTTGCACTTAGTCTTAATTGTAACAAGAACAAAACTTTAATATGTTAATATGTTAAATGTATTATTTTAGAATGTAATATTGTGCAATTCCAAAACGGTGAGCATGTTGTAAACGTTGTCTGTTTTAAGCGGATTACAAAGGTGGCTAGGAAATCATTTCTTCTTCATATCTCCATTCTTAGCACATATTATTCTAACTGCTTTAAATTCATTTGCTTAATAAATGTAAGAAAAAAGGCCCATGGGACAATACAAAGTGAGACTACGATTTCTCTCTTCTGCTCCATCTGCACACCACTCAAAAATGTTTTCAATTGTACTCTACCATGAAGCATAACCTAAGGGCTGTGATGCAATATGTACCCCATCATATGGATGCTGTAGGAAATAAACAATGTGGTCCTGAGGGTTGAGGGAAAAAAATCTACATAATATAAATAAAAGCTTACCATCTGTGCTATGGAAGTTACTTGCACGCGCTCTTCATTAAAAAGCAGTATATAGATATATTCAAATGACTTGTTCATTTTAACATTTGCAATGACAAACAAAACCTAGACCATATCACTTAAAATCCAAATTCAAAGAAATATGTAGAAGCTCTGGCCTTGTATTACTAAATAATATACCTTTTTCTTTTCTTGTTAAAAACCCACAGGGGGGTCTGGTGTCATGAGAGGAAGTACAGTGTGATTATTATTATTTTTATTTAGTGCCAACATTGTAAACAGTTCTTCTTATGTTCAAGTATGACAAAACTAGAACGGACAGACTAAGACAAAACCGATAAATTAAGTAAAGGGGAGGACATTGAAGTTAGTATCCTGGACATAGATAGATGTAAGCTATACCTACATTCCATGGGCACCATGACCAGTGCCCATGGAATGTGAAAAAGTGCAAAAAAAAAATGAATTCTATGTTCTCAAATTTGTGGCCACCGTGGTCCACCTAGAAAGGTAAGTGTGGTGTCTTTGAAAGGCTCAGGTGAAGTGTTTTCAGAGAGTACGTAGAGAGGACCATCAGATGCATTCCTGGATTAATTTTAAAAAAAAAGATTGAAACCACTTTGAACACATAATTCGGAGGGTCTCTTGTGACTGTGTAATGCTGACATTCATGTCACAACCCATATGTGATATCTATGTACCTAAGAGACATGGGATATTAAATGTTAGTGTTTTCTTTTCTTGTTCCAGGTAGGCCAGTATGCAGCATCCATCCTCAAGCACATCTAGAACATGAAAATCTTCTGTTCTTAAATGGAAAGGTAATTGAGTTGCCTATGAAATCTCAAAGGGATGTGCTTTCCAAAAAATGACCAGACATCCAGTATTCAAATAGTTAATGCATTATGCTTTTTGTTCATAATACTGTACAAATGCATATTTTGAACAGGAAATGCTCTCCCGAGGTAACCATTGTGCTGTCATGTTGACTTCCACATCAAATACAATGCAGTAAATATCTGAGCCAGAAAAATGTACTTGTATTTAAAGACATTGGTTCTCCTGGATAATCCTGAATGTTGTGCTAATATCATAATGTGAGTATTAATTTGTAGAATTGTTTTTTTTTCGACAAGGGGGATATTCACATAATTGTACTTTTCTGCTTGGCTGTTCAAGTATAGAATGAGTTAATTTATACTTTACACCCTGTTTTATGGTCAATAGTAGTCATAGATCATAGAGCCTGTAAGGTTACAATAAATTCTGTAAAAATTAGATTGAACCTTTAAAATTTTCTTGCTATCGTCAAAAAATAATGCTCATTAAATGATCGCAGCTAATTAAAATATCTATACAGGACTAATTATATATATGATACTCAATTGGTACAAATCTCAGAAAATGAGGCCAGACCTCCATGAAACGGACCAAAAATGAAACAAAAAAAAACCCTACAAATTTTGGTTTAACATTTGCACGTTCTCTCAATCCTACTCTCTTGAATGTCTCCCTACCCTGCTGACCACTTCCGCTTCCATGTCTCGCAGTTCCGCTTCCGTTCCTTGCATCTTCTTGTTCTGCTTGCTTTTCTCTATTCTTGCCTCTCTCTTCTATCTTATTCCGCATCTCTGCAGATATGACCTCCCGGCAAATGGCGGCAATTTTGGTGACATCCTCTCTGATGTCATCTGATGTTTCACTATTTTGCAATAGGATAAACTCGTGTGAACTTTCGCGAAATGGCGGAGCTTCTGGTAACATCCTCTGCCCTGATTGGAGGAGTCTGAGAGAGTCTGAGAGAGTGAGAGTAAATATGGGTGTTGGACAATGAATTTTGTTTCCAAAATTAAAATAGGCCCCGATTTTTGTCCAAAAGAATGGGCAGGAAACAGATTTCTAAAAGAATGGGTAAAAAAAAAAGAACCACAAAACATTTACACGTGCCTGCTATTTACTGGGTTCCAAATATATGGTTTATTTTTTCATTTTGTCCCTGAGGAGAATACAAATTTGCTTTCTTATTTATTAAATATTTGCATTTACTTTCAGTGTAGATGTCTAATTACCTGTTGTACACAAATCCATATAAATAAAATTGTACATAATTTATTTCATTAATATTTATTGGTTTTCTGTTGTTCTAATTTGACCAGAAACTGTACTGCACCATTCCTTTTGTGTAATGACTGGGATTTGAATTTGCATAAAACTAATCTTTTAGTGTGCTGTGATGGTCTTGATGTAAATTTTCAACACAAATTTTACTGTCCTTTTTGGACACCCAGATTACACAAACAAATTACAGTCCAGAGTGAGCCAACTTTGTCCCCAAACAGCTCAGCATGAGCCAAATTTGTCCCTAACCAGCCCAGTGTGAGCCATCTTTGTCCCCAAACATCCTGCCCTGACACCAGTACAGGCTCTGCAGCATCGACGAACAAAACACACACACCAGGACAGGCTCTGCCACACTGACACCCAAACACACATCAGGACAGGCTCCTCCACACTGACACCCAAACACACACACCAGGACAGGCTCTGCCACATCGATACCCACACACACACACCAGGACAGACTATGCCACAAGTGTAGTTCACTTACTCTTCTGAAGATGTGCGGTGGAAGCGCGAGGCCTCTTTCTCGCTGCTCTGCCACGGTGCTCGCTGCTTCACTGCCAAAGCCGGCACCACGGTCAAGAAAAGAGGAGGAAAGAGAAGAGCACTGAAAGGCTGCTGGAAACATTTTCTTGTGCGACTGCTCAGCATTCTCTCCTTCACTCCCTGCCACCTTGGCGCCTCACCGCTCACCCCCTTTAGATATGACACTACATCCAATCATATAAGGTTTTTTTAATACCATTTATATGTATATACCCATCACTTCTAATCATGAAATACTGAGAAATGTGTGGTTAGTAACATCTCCCAGGTAGTATACTACCGCACATGCCTATGTTTTTTTTAAAAAAAAAATATTATAGGGGCTTTTCATGCTACACCATGTTTTGATATTTTTAACTAACAAAATAACAAAATATGGTAGCATATTTTTTATTTTTAAATATTTTACTTCAGGGGCAGGGAAGGAAGTAGACATCCAGCCACGTTAAGCATGATTATACCTGCTAATTGTTTCACTGAAGACTACAATATGTATTTACTGTTTTCCTTCAGAATTTGTTCCTCTTTTGCAAGATTTTTCTACATTTAATGAGTATAATTGTGTTAATTTGTTTTACAAATTCAGTTATAGTTAGAATAGTTAGCTTTATGTAATAAACTATTAATAATGTGCATTTAGTAAAACCAAGTATACTATTTCAATGATTAACTTGATTTTTTTTTTTTACATAAAGATTGTCTTTTCAGGTTGGTAATGTATGATGAGAGCCGGCCTGCGTCTCATGGCTTTTCTAAGCATTAGTGAAATAATTGACAGAAGTCCTGGAGGGTTTTGTCATTTGTCAACCTAATTAATGGCCCAGCTAAAATTTAAATCTGCACTAAAGGTCATAGATGTTATTTAATAGTAATGAGTGCAGGGAAAATAATTGCTAAGTAACAGCCCTAAAACTGAACTGCTTCCATCTTAAATGCAGTGGCCGCAGAATATGTTATGACACTAAAAGTTTAATACAAAAAAATACAATACAATTCTGGTGAATTCAACAAAATTCCTAATTCACTTATAATAAACCTACTTCCCACCAACAATATGGTGGTAAATGGATTATTAGCTTTAGCTAGTCAAAGCCATCATCCAGGATAAATGTGTTTGGAATCCATAACAATTCTTTTGAGTTTCAGGACCGTGGAGTAATAAGACTTGTATGTAATTTTGTTTCATTTCTTTCTGCCGACGGTAATAAATGAAATAACATTGTGATAAACTTGATTTCCACTGTTTTTGATTTGTTTGTAGATGAAATATGTTGATTTAAACAGCACTGCAGTTGTTCTTTGGCTGGTGAGTTGCAAAATGGATGTAGAAAATTATTTTAGACACACAGTACCATATGCAGTGTGAGTGAAAGTAAATTAAGCATTTGCTCTAACCTGACAACTTTTTTACTTTTATACCAGCCTGGACCTACTCTTGGGGTCTTCTGCACTTTGCCAAGGAACAGATGAAGAATATCCAGGGTTCATTTTAAGAAGCTCATTTGAAATTCAAACAGAATTTGTTTTTAACTGTGTTTTTAACTCACTATGGTCCCTGTTTCTTCAATGTATAGCTAAATCCACCAAATCCCATGCACCTGTGAATAAACACACCACTGTCTTACAGTAAGTAAGACCTTAACCACTAGTTAAGGCTGCCTCTAGTTAAGGCTGCATTTTCCCTCTGGTGCCTCCTGAGCCATTAACTTTTTAGCATTATTTATTTATTCAAGCATATATCAACTTCAGACAATATTTTCTATCCTCATATGTTTATTACATGGAACATAGTGTATAGCCATGTACCTGGTAGATGGCCATATCTTACAGTGCGGGCTCTATCCTCTTCCATTTGCTCAAGAACAGAGGGGTGCTCGGCTAAGAACACACAGCTTAAGTGAGAATCATTTCTCAACTTAATCCATTATCTGGATCACTTAAAGTTTGTTGTTGGGTGTTGTGGCATAGTTTTTCTACTGTGAATTCTACTGTGGCCACTCAAAAGCAATCTCTATACATAAAAAATGATTGCTACCATGATAATTGTTGGTCAAGCTGAGCAACTATTGGGGAAAATGTGCAATCCTAGTGGAGTTCGTTGACTATGATTGGACTGTTGAATTAAGCTCTGCCCAGTGTGACTGCCAAGTGCTACAATGATAAATATTTTGTAGGATTGTGGTATGTCCACTGTGGAAGTGGGTTATTGGTCATTGTGGACAGATTATGTGTAGAGGTGGAGCATTGTCCAGCAGGCTGTATATAATATATGTAGCACAGTAGACTCTGGGGGCAGGTGTTTATGGAAAGGCAATGGAGTAGTGAAAGCGGGTGCACAATGAGCAGGACTGGTTTGGTAGATCACAATCCCCCTCTAACCAGCCCAACATTAGGGAGCACGAGGTCAGTGGCTTCAGACATCGGCTTCCGTGCTTCCTAATCACCACTCTGCATCAATTGCCGGCGCATAGCAATTAGGAAGCACTAAACCAGAGGTCTGAAATGACAGACCTCATTCTCGCACAACAGGATGGAAGATGAGAAAGGTAATTGATGAGGAGAAAGAAGTGTAAGGGCAGTGTATGTAAATATGTGTGTGTTTGTAAGCTCATGTGTGTATATATATGTGTTTTATTTTTGTAAGCTTGTGAATGTGTATGGGCAGGTGTGTGTAAGAGCAGTGTAGGTTTTGTGTGTTTGTAAGCTTTTTGTGTGTATGTGTATGTAAAGGCAGGGGTGTGTGAGGGCAGTGTATATGTGTGTGTATGTACAGGCTTGTGTAAGGGCAGTATATGTGTGTTTATGGGCATGGGTGTGTAAAAGCAGTGTGTATGGACAGTTGAGTGTATGTGCAGTGTATGTGTGTGTTTATGGGGAGGCGTGTGTAAGAACAGCTTTAATAAAATAACTGCACTTATTTGTAAGCTATAAAGAAAAGCTTTCTTAGGTTTGAAGCAACACCTGAGGAAGAGAGGAAAACTTTTGAAAGCTTGTCTTTTAAGTATTATGTTCATTTGATAAAGAAGGTATCATTACCTGCAATACTCTTTTAGTTTGGCATCATATATATATATATATATATATATATATATATATATATATATATATATACTTGTGATCCTGCACCCACACAGGGTACCAAACAGCACGGTCCTCTAGGGTATTAACACCACATCTCAGTTAGGTAATCACCCACGATTTATTTGTAGTCCACGTATGAAGATATTTACAGGATTACATAGAACACAAATTCCCTACAAACAAAAGCCTAGCTCGTCTGAGCACTTACTAACATATAACTCCCTCACTACTAAGGGTCTAAACTAAAACAAAACATAATCCCACCAACCTCTTTGATGGTCTCTTTCGTGCATAGCCAGCCCTGCTGCTTCCAAACAAACTCTCTCCTCTCCTCTGTCCAACAGGTGAGGTTATATTGCAGTCAGTGCAGCTAATTACTTGCAGTTGACCAGTGCATTGGAGTCAGCTTAAACTCCCGGCCTGGAACCCGTGTCAGTCCAGGTGCATGTAAACTGCGGGGTGGAGCACCAGCCTGCCCTATATGTCGTATAAAACCCTGCAAAATCGAGGGGGAATGTATACCCCTTCCACGACAACACCCCGCACCTTGTTACAATATATATATATATATATATATATATATATATATATGTATTTCGTTTTTTCCGTAGCATGATTTAGTAGTGGAATTTATTTGATTTTGATTTAACTTTATTTTTCCTGTGGTATTTTATGTGCCATCCCTATATATTGTTCCTAGAGTTACCACTGATTATAAGCAATACAGTCATGTTAGAATTAGTTAGCTAAGCAATATATGGCCATATGGTGTGACAGAATCCCTAATATTTATGCTTTAGGTAGGTGATTTCACATAGTATTATATGTTTTATAGAAAATACTTCATGTTGTGGTTTATCTAAAGGGAGATATTTCATATCATTAATATGCATGTATTGCTTCTGTGATGTGAATCACTAATAATGGACAATGCAAGCCATATCCACAACACTTCACCTCTTATATTTTTTCTGACCGCAGATAAGAAGAAATGTTAAAACAAAAGGTCATGATCTTATCTAGAGATGATTACAGGTTTAGATGTAATGTTAAATGGTGGTAGGTAAATAGAACAACCTCCTAGTAGAATTGGTAGAGGTTTACACAGTAAAGGACTCAAAACACAAATGGGATAGGAATACTAACCTGAATCTAAAATGGGACCAAGGACTAATTAAGATTTAAGTCTTTCTGGAAAGACTATGTGTATCAAGTGGTTGTACTGCACTATGCCTGCAGATGCCCATGTGATAGAACCGGAGATTAGTCTACTATCTACAACAAAATAAGACTACTAACTTATTATTACCATATTACTCATAGAGAGTGTGAGGTGCAATCACTAAAAAGACTAAATTTGACTTAAAATGAGTAGGTTATTTAAAAGCCATCACAGAAACAGACATAATTTAGCACTGGGTTTAAAGGTTCAGCAGGTCCATAATTTAAGGAATTAATTAACGTGTCTTGTTAATACGACATCATGTATGGGAATTTAGTTTGCCATTTTGAAATATTCAGTATTAAAATAGTTATTTTTAGAGTTTTATTAGCATGTAATGCTTTATTTTTATTTTTTTAGCAAGTCTGACTAAATATTTGTATCCTATTGTTATGCATGTGGCTTGCATAGCATAACTAAGTTGTATCTGATAACAAAGTACATTTTAAGATAACACTAAAACTTTTATGTTAACATTTTATTAGACTGCCAAAAAGACCACATTTAAGATAAAATGCTTCTTATTAATGCTTCGTGCATAATGGATTGTTAATGTTCTTGGACATATATCTAAAGCAAGAAATCCTAAAATTATAAATTGGTTATTAACTTGGTATGAAAATCATTCTAAACCAGTTTCATTATGCTAGGAGAAGGTAATTTATTGATAGTAGGTAAAGTTGATGTTATTTTAGGAAGCAGACAAAAGAGGACAAGCACATACAGCTGTACAGAAATATATTTTTATGTAAATGATAAGTAAATGACCTCAACAGTACATTTGATGGCACTTACAATTGAGACTCAAAAGTCTCAAAAAAACAAAAGTTGGAAGGCTCAGTTCCAGATATCTTCTAACCATTAAGAAACAATTAGAGGACAAAATAGAAAAGCCCAGACAAGAAGCTGATGACAATAAAAAGAAAAAAAATATGTGATGAGGGTGACTATATTAGCAACATAGTGTATAGATGATACACTAGATAACCATGTGCTTATCAGTAATCTTCTCCAACAGACAGTGGAGGATAGACTCCATTTCATCACCATCCTCCTCCTCTGGCGCCTTCTTTTTTTATCCCATCCTCACTTAGGAATTAAAAATATACAGAAAGAGGAGGCCACTGTAAGGACTGCAGAGAAGATCAGGCCTACGGAATTGCACGATAAGGAACACAGCTTAATTCACAACATCTCTGACATCTTAGACAAAATTCTTAATAGGTTTATCCCTAAGCAACTGTCTTTTATTTAAAAAAAAAAAAACCTCTGCCTGCTTTTTACAGATCTAGGACACGGTGGGTTACATTTGATGTGCAATCTCTGTGCAATTCCAAAGTACATGATAAAGAGATTGATGCTATTAACTGGACACTTCATAGGGACAGTGACTTTACCACACAACCGGAGAAAAGGACCTACATCATTTCACTATTACAATTTGTTCTGTCTGAAAATTACATTTGATGGGGCAATGGGCTCTAACGTGGCCCTCACTTAAGCCAACCTCTACCTGGACACACTAGAAATCCAGCATTTTTTTTAAACCAACCCTTTTCAATCACTGTAGGTTGTGGAGGTGCTATATTGATGATGTTTTAGTGCTATGAGTAGGTCTGGTAGATACACTTGAATCTTTTGCAGACTCTTTTGATAATATTGAACGAAACATTCAATTCACAATGAACCATCACAAAACTAAATTTGCATTCTTGTACATTCTTGCACAGATAGGGGTAAAATTGTGACATCCTCATATACAAAACAGACCAACCAAAACAAGCTCCTTGGTTTTGAGGGTTTTACCCCACTCATCTTAAGAGCTCTCATTTTCCTAATTCTTATGCACTAAAAGAACAGTGTATACAGACTCCACTTTAAATTAGTCTCTGATATACAGAAATAATGAAGCTTGTTCTTCTTGAAGATGTCTTCAAGGAAGATTCCGCACATCCATCAGAATTTAAGTCTCTAATTTTTTTCCTAACAAAGAGGCCCACATCTTAAATATCAATTGGTTAGAGCAGACCATTTGGGGAGCTAAGCTTGTCCCATGTATTTCTTTTTGTAATGTAAAGAGATCTGATACATTTCATTATATTGACAGGCCTGGTAAATATAGCCAGAGAAAAAAATGATATGAACATAGAGTAAATGCAAAAGATATATTGGGTAAGAGTTTGAAACTGACCAGGTGGAACAGCTATAACTCCAAATGTACAACTTGCATGTCAGCAGCTGTTATGGTCTGCTAGATATGTACTTTATGAAAAATGCTTCTATCAGTGTTAAGCAGAATTGTCTATTCTAAGCACAGAGTATTTTGACCTACTATCTTACTGTACTTACTGTTTAATCAGAGAATGCATAACAATCATAGCTCAGATAGCTTTAACAAGTACACACAACGGCAAAACCTGGTTACAAGTCACAGGTTAGAATCCCATTAAAAATTCACAGCCAGGGATATAATTGGGCGAGAGGGGAAGCTGCCCCAGGCATAGAAAGTTGACAAGAGTGCTTTAGCTGACCATCAGCAATGTCCCTGTGCCTTCATCTGCTTATTTATGTTGGTGCAGGGCCTTTGACTACCCCTAGTGACAAGAGCTATGGACTGCATGCTACAACCTAAAAAATGAAGATATTGTAATCAGCAACAGATTGTCAGGACCCATGGACTGCTGGGATTAGGCTTGCCCTGTGTCAGATCCGCTATTTCCTACAACTTTTTTGTCCCTGTCTACTTGCCACGCAGCTCCACGTCTTCTTTCTTCTGTCTTCTTTCTCCTTCTGCTTCTCTGTGGACATGGCCTTCTGATAAACTTCAGCAAAAGGACAAAGCCTCTAGGGACAAAATCTCCACCAATTAGCAGAATGCAGGAGAGGGTGTCCCTGTGGTCACACCATTTTGTGAAAATGCAGAGATAGGCCAGAATAATGCAGATCACTTCATGGAAAAAGAGGTGCAAAAACACTCCTATTTCTCAGCGAATCTGAATTCATTTTTCTGACCTCCCGGGCACACCCTCTACTCCTATTGAGGGTAAATGTAATGACTGTCAGGACTACCCGCAGCTTAACATGTCTAGTACTCCTGAAAGGGGAGCAAATAAGTAATTCACGGACAGAACACCATGTGATGTCACTGCACCACCTATACATTGTGGACAATGATGCCCTGGCATGCAAAAGTTAAACGGTCTTTACTACAGAGAGAGGAGCAAAATCATTCCCAGGCTAAGACTCCCCCATCAAGGATGGTATATGAATACAATGTGGAGGTGGATTAAGAGTTGTGGAGGTGGAACCTAAGATATTCAAATAAATGTTTCATTTGCATTTCATGGAAATTTTAACTTCTCAATATATATCCTGTTTGGAAACTTTTTAACTTACTAACTAACTTTTTAAATGTGACTCAGACCTTCCAAAATAAACAAAAGCAACTAATATAAAATAGAACAGACATTTTGCACATCTGTAGCCTGTTTAGGGACAGTATTCTGATGACCCTTGTGAATCCAGGGTGTGATTAGTACCAGCCTAGTCATGGCTTGCCTTTTCTATCTCAGCGGGTGTAATGTGTCACAAAAAGGTGAATACCATAAAGACACAACATGCCAGAATTTAATTTATTAGACAGAACTGCTATTACATGCAAAACAAATGAATACATGTTCTTTTGTTATTGACTTTGGACGGGTTTAATTAATTTTAGAGACTATTTCCCTTGACAGAACAGTGTTTTAAATAAAAAAAAAGAATGACATAGGGACTAAACACAATGAAAGATGCTAAAGCACATGGTAAAAACGAGCGTTAACTTGTGTTGCATGCAAGAAAAGCACTTTTCCTATGAATATTTTATTTCATGATTTGTTCCTTATTTACAAAATATATTGAGCAATCTAGGCAAGTACATAGACATCTCCAATGTTTTTGTGTATTCTGCAGATGTATTTCAAATTATGTTATTGTTTATATGTGCACTAATCTTACTAATAAAATATTTCTTTAGAATTATCTATAGAATATATTTTCAGTTATGCATATATTTATATATGGGAAATTGGCATTCCGTGGCTGTTATTGGTACACGGATTGAGTATATTACAGTGTTATACAGCCCTAAATGCCACAATAATATGAATAGCAACTACAGAAATGTGTTTATAAATAAGTAAAAAAAAAATTTAATAATACAAATAGCCATGAATGCATAATGAAGTCACATAAAAATGTCTTGGTAAGCCCAGGCCCTAGGCACACCCAAACCACACCCCTAAAACAAAAGTGTTGCTCGAAAAGGTTTTAGAATGTTATATTACAATATAATTTCATGTAAGCCTAGGTGCAGAATGCATTAATTTACCTAAAATTATACTCATTTTTACAGTAAGAATCAGATTTGCAGGAATGATTTAAGAAAAATATTGCAATTTTAATGTACAGAAATGGTTTCTCAATGTTCACATGACATATTGACACTATAGAGTAATCAAAGCAAAGAAAGCATATTTACATACAATTAAATTTAAAAACACATACTGATTGTGGAGCTAGAACATACAGTAATTCATGGAGGGCCTTAGAAGGCCCCTAGGAAGCCAATTAAGAAAACATCTCACCCCTATTTCCATATCCAGTGGGCTTTTGCAGGTTTAAGTATATAAAACATTACTAAATGTTATTAATGGAATTAATATTACATTTCACAAACACTCATAAAATTAGTACAAGACATGTATTTATAAATGTGATTAAAGCTCTTCATTTGGAAATCATGTGAATCCATGTGTAAATAAGCAAGGGCATGGAATAGAGTAAGCACTTTCATTAAATTTGGCAGAAGAAAAAGAAAAGATTTGCAAGTAGTCAACTGTGCATTTTCAGAGGTGATTTTACATGCAGTTCTCAATTGTCATGCAGTTAATCACCAATAACATAACCTTCTGATGTTTTACTATCTCCTGCATCTGACAACCGGACCAAAACCTCCTCTTTTAGTTTCCTAATTTTGTTAGGATCAATGGTCTTAAAGCATGCAATAATGCATACCCAGTCAGTGGCTGCACAATGTATCACCTGCTGCTAGGGCCGGCCCAAGACAAAATGCCGCTTGGGGCTAAGTTTAAAGTGCTCCCCCCTTTATCTACCCTGCCGCCCCCCATTATGTACCCTTCCTCTCCCTCCCTGCCTCCCTATTATCTACCCTAGCCCCCCCCTGTACTTACCTTTCAGCAGTCCTGCGGCGAGTCTCCCTGCTGGCTTGAAATGCTGAGCGCCGGAAATGACGTCATCTTCCGGCGCTCAGCATTACAAGCCGGCACCGAGACCGAGCTAGAGGGCTCGCAGAGGAGAGAGGGGCGCCGAGCATGTACAGACAACTTGGTAAGTGAAAACCACTCAGCGCCCCTCTCTCTCTCTTCGGCTTTAAAAAAAAAATGGCTTGCGGCGGCCTGGAGCTGTTGCCCCACTTGGCCTCCAATGTCGGGCAGGCCCTGCCTACTGCTGGAGCACTGTCGACTATGCAAGACAGTCAGGGTTTCTAAATCCCCAACATTCTATGTCTGTGCCTTATGATTACCCTTCATTGACTGTGTGTACCCAAACAAAAGGAGTACTTCATGACTCTGTAATGCATCCATTTGGGTTCAGTAACTAATGTACATGTATAAATGTGACACCCTAACCTATCTTACCATCTTTATTTCCTGTAAAATTCATCAGAACCTGGGTGGTTCACTTAAAAGACAACTTGAAAAACCTAAAATCACGTGCTCATGTGTTAAAGTGAAAGAATAAATATAAATAATACTTCCCAGATAAGGCTGCAGCTGCCCAAAAGAAATATAGAAATATAAACCGACCCAAAAATTATATGGTGCGCAGAAACATATAAGGGAGAAAAACAAAACAATATAATGTAGAGTGTAAGGTCAATCTTATATAAAAGTGAAGTATTGCACACACAAGTGAAATAGATGATTCAGACCCATCAAAGTGGAATACAGTGATATCCTTAATAATCTTCGTGTTAAATATTTAGTCCATGCACTCAAAGTGCATATAGGCGTATGTGTAGTGAATCCACCGATTTGTGGAATATAAAATAGTCCAGATAGATACTTCCAAACGCGACTTGGCTTCCTCAGTAGAAGTATAATCGATCCGGTAAGTGGTCTCATTCCGTTCTTGTGCTCTTTTTATAGCTGTTTCCGTGTGTGCATCATCACGCGCCATCCGCTTCTCATATGTTAGCGCCGCCGCGTATCGTGTGTCTCCCGTGGTTCATCATTTGTGTGTCAATAAAGTTACGTTAGAAAACGTAGGCGTTTCTAACGTAACTTTATTGACACACAAATGAAGAATCACGGGAGACACACGATACGCGGCGACATCAATCATATATTTTTGAAAACTAGACACACCAGGCTATTTCACATGCTGGTATTTTAACTCTTTTCATGCACACATTTTACCATCAGCCTTTGCCAAAATGTGCAGTAGTACTTTTGTGTTTTTCCCCACACACATTCTAATTTAGGTATGAATTTACAACTTTTGGTATATGTCACTGTCAAACAACACTACAATGTGTTTTCAGCAATATCTCCTGAGTACAGTGATACCCATGCATGGGTTTGTTGGGTTACATGGGCCACTTTTGAGGGATAAGCATTTTTTTTGCAGTTTTCGTCAGTTTCGTCCATGCATCATTTTCATCCATCCATACAAACACATAAACCAGTTAATGTTTGTTAAATGTATAAAATGTATTCATAATGCACTTTGTGAATTCTAGGCAAAGACATGCATATGCAAGCTCAACAGACTACCTCATTAGTATTGGCCTGAAGGGGACATACACCCTGGGCCAGCATAACCGGGCTGAACGTAAATTGCCCAATGTATCTTTTTAGGTGGAAGCCCAATAGGGACCCTCTGTTTTAGAAAACTTTTAGAAAAGCCATAGAGTGAAGTTGCCGCCCACCCTCCCTTGTTTAGTTGTATTCTGGGTATGGCAGGGGGGCTCTCGGGATATAGCATTGGTAATCTGAGGTATGGCAACTCGTTTGGCATTAGCCGGGTGGCTACATGCAGGACTCCCCACGGGATGGTCCTGGGGAGTTCATATCAGTTTCGCTATGGTGCAGGGAGCGCTCATAACATTACGCCTGCGCCAGCATTCCTGGGGGATCCAGTCCTAGTAAGCCAAGACGTTCATTGGTTAGACACTTTATAATGATATTATTAGCTGGGGCTAATTGCGGGATATGAATATATGTTTACATGTTTTAATAAAATCTGTGACCGTTTTAAAATCTAGCCGGTCTCCTTGTCTTTATTGGGTGATTGATGATCGGCTATGCCCATGTCATGCATATTCCTACCACCTTATACATAGCTTTGAGCACAACACAGTGTTAGATGTGCACAAACTTTAGAGCTTGAATCATACCGATGTTTCAGGCTTGTTAGATCCCATCAGTGTATGATAGGTACACCATGCAGGTAAATGTGAAAACAGCTGCAGGATATAGTGAGCAAAGCAAACGGCCCCCACCATACAGAGCCCAGCCAACAAAATAAAAGATATATATATATACACAAAATATATAATATGTAACGCACTCACTTGACTGGATACAGTTGTAATATACAGCATGCAAATAAAGTTGATGCACTCAATGGGTCTTCTTTTTATAAAGTTTATTGACTTAGTAAAGGTCCAACATTTTGGCTCTCAATGAGTATATATATATATATATATATATAATATATAAAATGTATACATATATAGGGCTGCTCTGTGTAAAGAAAAAAAAACAATAACAAGTATGCAAAAAATGCATAGATAAAAGCATGCACTTAATAAGACATAGTTATTGATTAATACATTCATTATCTTGTTTAGGCTTTATGTCAGTCATGGTAACTTTGCATTCCAAATGCTTCCACTTACTCATGTATAATATCTTGGATGTATCATAGCAACCCTTTAGCAATTAATGAATTAAAGCAGCCTGCTCACTTAGTAAGATATATTGAAACTGCAATAAAGTGAAACCACTCAAGCATATAACACCTCTCATGTCTTAAACACGTTTTCCATAATTTAAGATTTGATTTTAAAATAGCTTCCCAAGGTTAGTCTCTGTGGTAATACACCAAGCCACACAATAAAATGTACTGTAAATATGCAGTCTTAGTACTTTGAAAATACATTTTGAAGGTTATTGAATATTTAAGAGCAAGAATGGCTCAAAAGTAACAATAAGAGAAATTTTTAAAAAAATGTAGGTATATATAAGTGGAGAATGTGGCTTTTAAAAATAAAACAAGTTTTTTGCACAAGTTACGTAAAAAAAAATAAATATATACATTTATTTTAATAGACAGCAATACCATTTTAGTGTTTCCAGTAGAAAGGCCTAATATATGGTACATAAATAAATTAATTAATTATGGGTTATTGGTCTCTATCATGATTGCTCTAAAAGTTTTCTATAACTATATATATGCATTCTACACAAATTACAAAAAGGTAAAGTTTCTGGTAAGTTATTTTGACAAGGTATGACGATCTGGAAGTCTCCTTCTTCATTAGTGAGATGGAAGGGATATTGTCAAGCCAGAGCGTTAGCTATGTCAGTAGCCATAATCACAGGTGGGCAGGGAAATGGAAATAACTTATGAGACTAAATGATATCCCGAAGTCCAAGTATCAAAAGTCTCCATGGCAGATATAGAGATTTACTTGATACATTGGCAATGCTACTTTACTTAATTTCATTAGCAGAGCAGCAAACATTCATATTAACTGGGGCCGAGAGAGTGTATCGTATATTACAACTCTTAGTTATCTCAAAACCAATTAGGAATAAAGGACAAATTAATAATTCTTCAACTTAGCAGAACACTATTTAATCAAATGTATACGTGTTACATTTAGGCAAATATAGTGAGACATCAATGTTAGGTTTACGTAATTTCAAACAAATAATAATAATTAAAAAAAATCTGGATAGATAGTCAATGAATTCATTTGTTAGCGTTATGGCTAACACAAACGGAGATCTATACTATATTAATGACTTACTTCCTTGAAATCTGCACTACTATGTCCTAAACCAGCTGCAGCTGGGCAGTATTCATTACCCAGTAACGGCAGATGATTCTGTCATCATTACAGTGAAGTATGTGTGTGTATAAAATATTCGCCAATGTCAAGGAGCTTCATAAACCAAGAATGTCACTAGGTAATATTAAGCTTGTACATCTGTTACAAGCTTCAGTAGTATTCTCTGACATTTATTCTAGCAGTACTTATTTTAAACATCAACCTCAATCAAGAGTAGTGAACCTGTATCTTTTTTTTCCTGTTATCAAGTAACAGCTCACATTATCCTCTATTGGATGTCAGGTAAACATTGTTTAGGGATTTGTGTCAGAGAATGAGCCTTCTCGATGTTGCCAATCATGTAGTAAAAATGATGATTCGACTTCCATGTTTGCAGACAAGTGGAAAACATTATTCTTAACTTATAGTAGACACCCGAGGGGGCATCAGCAGCCATCACGGCCATCTATGTTTTGCACTTCTTTTTAATTGCTTCTGTCATTATTAGCACTACTAAGAACTGGCTGCGCAACTATGCAGTACATACTAGTGTAACAGAAACACGAAACTTGAGGGCACATGATAACCATTCAGCCAATCCAGTCTGTCCATTTTTCACTGTAATTTGTCGTTGGTCTTGTAGATTTATGTTAATGCCCATACCTAGGAGGGTCCAGCTGATATCAGAGGACTGGTCCAATGACCTTGGGGGAGTTCCCACTGATGTTGTGGCTGACATCATGGAAAACCCCCCATTTAAATGGGAAAATGAGTTGGGAGCGGGGGTCTCAGAGAATCAGCTGATTTCCCAGGTTAAGAGAGTTAATATTCACTTCCCCTCAACCCATAATGATTTCTTTTTTTGGCTAGACATGTTTTCTATAAATGTACAAAGCTTTTAGTGGGGCACATTGTTAAAATAAATTTAACTGACTACTACTTTTGTAGTTTTAGTTAAGAAACTAAAATACGTTTTGATATATTCATAAATGTATTTACTGTATAAGCTTAAAAATCACATGTTCGCCTTCTCTGTATGTCTCTTTTTGTTAGGTTTAATCCTAAACCTTAGTGCCATTTACTTTAAGAAAGTAGTACACATTTTTAAATCACAGTGTGGGGTTATATACTGAAAATCATTCAAAAAGGTTTTTTGAGAACACAAATTACCAATTTTTGCACAGTATAGCATGTTTCATTTTAGGATTTTAACTTATATACAGTGGCTAAAAAACATTAAATCTCTCATTTACATTATGTGTAACTGAAACTCTTTAATCAAATGGACCTTATCTTGTTAATCATGTTTGTAGTGATATGAATAAATTGAACTATTTAATCGTCCACTTTATTACATTCTTACCATATTTTATCTTAGTTTAACAAAATCTCCTGAATTGGAAACTTAATTGTTTGCAAGTGCACAACCCATCACTATCAAATACTTCTCGAAATACACATTACATTTGCAAGGGAAAATGAAATTCTAAATGATTTTATTGTAATTATAGTTCTGCCCTTATAATTGTTTTTTACTGGGGGGAAAAACAATTAAGATTTAAAATTATAATTATGTATATAATATAAAAGTGTGTTTGATCTTCTAAGCACAGAAACGCTGAACTGAACAAACCATGTCCAATCACTTATTGGAAATGTTATTTTTCTGTTCTGCTTCTTTTATATTCCTGTATCAAATATGTATATAACATTCAATATACGGTACCATATACACCCCAGTATGAACATCTTTGCAAAACTAGTGCAGTAGAGTATACAACAACAAAATGTATTATAGTCCAATATGCAGTATATGTGTAATTTGTTAAAAGATGCCAAAAAATATAGAAAGTCTACGTGCGTGTTGGGGAACCGTTGGATAAACTGGACAGAAGTCTGCAGCTGATCGCTATCAGTCAACAGAGAAATCTCTATCTTTCTTGTAACACATACAGGATTCCTCAACGTTCCCTTAGCAGGAGCCAGCTTCCAAATGTCTGGCATTCCCGTCACGCAGGGCGGCACTTTTGAAGGGGCATCAATTTGCCGCTCCAAGCCCTTTTTTTTTTTTTAAAGCGGAAGAGTGAGGCGCCGAGTGGTTTTCACTTACCAAGTTGTCAGTACCCGCTCGGCGCCCCCTCTCTCCTCTGCGAGCCTCTAGCTCGGTCTCGGTGCCGGCTTGTAATGCTGAGCGCCAGAAGATGACATTCATTTCCGCGCGCTTCAGCATTACAAGCCGGCACCAGAGACCGAGCAGGGAGAAACTGAAAGGTAAGTACAAGCGGCCGGGGTAGGTACGATAATAGGAGGGAGCAGGAAGGGTAGATAAATGGGCGGCGGCGTCAGGATAGATAATGGCGACGCCGGCATTTAAACTTCGCCCAGGCGGCATATTGTTCTGGGGCGGCCCAGCCGTCACGTGACACACAACCGCCTTTCAGTTGGGCTTAAATCATGTGGGAACTCTGAGGTAAGCTGGACAGTGTCAGCAAGGCATTAATTCTCTTGTTGAGTTTTCAACCCCTCGCCTTTACTGCGCTGGCATGCCTGGATATGCATTGTGCCACTATAAACTAGCCTTGTATTTATGCTGGCTCTATGTGAATGTGAGTACAACACCATATATTTAAATTTTAGTCTCCTATTAATGAAACAGACTCACACATTTCTTATATTTTGTTTTATTTTACATGTCTGAAAATTGAAAAAATACATTGCAGCATTACAAGTGTGTGCAGCACTTATTAACACTATTGGCACCATATTTATTTTTTTCTTATTTCATATTTACAGAAAATGAATGCATAGAAAACAAACACAGAAAAGAGCCAATCAGGGAATGTAGATGCTGCCAACAGTTCTTACTGTAGACACTCTGGTGACATCATAGGTTCATCTGAGGTGGTATTTACCTAATTTTTAGACCTGCTAAGGAACACATGATTGTTATTACGTCCTGATATGTAAAACCATAGAATTTAAAAAGGGTGTCCTTTCTTTTTCACATGACGGTAGTTGAAAAATATGTGAATAATAATGATAATAATTATATTTTTCGATATTCTGCAAAGTTGTTTTGTTTCCTCATTGTCGTTTTTCTTACTAGTTATAACAAGTAGATGAAGAAACAAATAGTTTTGCCAGACCAACATGATTACCCTTTGTAATGATAAATAACATTTAATTAACACAGCTTCTATTGGCTTTAATCAAAGTCTTTCTTTCATCATTTATACAGGTCCTGCAAATACAGACAGTTGTCCAGATGTTTCATTTCAACCTAATAACTAGATATAATGAGATTTGTTAATTCCTTAGAATTGTTGCTTAAATTATGAAAGCTGTGTAAATGAGCTGTGATCTAGAAAGAAAAAAGGGTTATAAAGAATGAAGGTGTATTCAGGGGAGGAGGGCAAGAAATGTATTTGTCTATGTTTCTTTAATCCTCAAACCTTTAATGAACCAATGATACCCCCATGAAACAAAGCAAGAATTCAGTGCATACCCAGTGAATACTGTTGCAAAAACACCTATCAAAAGCATAAATATTGGGGATTCTGTCACACTATATGGCCCTCCCACATTAAATTGAATGCATACATCTAACCCTTTGAGCAGTGTTCCCTCTAAGCTGTGCGCTTGTCCGCGTGCACATAGCATTTTTAGAGAGCGCACACGTCCAAAAATTGTGCACACAACAGTTTTTCCCAATAAAAAAAATATAGATATTTTTTTGATACTTTATGCGGTGCGGATATTGTACGCACATCATTTTGGCTCTGGGAAAATTTTTGCACAAGAGAAATTTTCTGCGGACGCCCCCTAAGAAAAATTATATGGAACATTGCCTTTGAGGTAAATCTGTGACTTACATTATTTTTTTGGTGCTCAAACTTGCCTACACAGTGAGGGCAGCTTTGTGTAATGGTAGGAAGACACATTGAATTGTTTAAAGCTCATGAGAGATGGCTACAATAGCCTGCACAATAGCTGTCCTCTGTTCTTAAAAAAAACAAAATCTAAGTTATGACAAGAAAGATTTCAAGATTGATACATAGATACATAAGGACGTAACAGTTTCTCCTTCTCACCACCACTGCCGCCAGAGTGGATCCAGCTTTGGCCAAGCCATCCCCAAGATGGACAACTGGCGTTACTTGCCCACCACTACGCATGCGTGCGCCACGCCAAAGATGGCCGACAGGAGGAATAAACGCCCAACTGCGCATGCGCGCGCTACATCAAAGATGGCCAACCGTTACAACCTGCGGCGGACTGCGCATGCACAGCCCAACAAAGAGATATTAACCTATTTTCTACACATTCCAGCAGTTAGTAAAGGGAAAGGTTTTTTACCTGGGGCTATTTAAGGACACCTTAGCTGACCACTCATTGCCTGTCAAAGAGTTTCTTTATTAGTACTCTGGGCTCTGTTTGCTGTTATTTGTTCCAGTTTACCCTGCCTGCTTCTGTCCTTGACCTCAGCTCAGCTTCTCAGTTATCCTGCCTTCTCCTGCCCTCGACCTCGGCCTTGTTTTTCACTACTCTACCTGTGTCTCTGTACGCCTATCCTGGTTCATATTCAGGCTCTGCATTGTGGATCCTCAGCTGCCGGTTCTGCCTATTCCCTGCCAGTTACAAACCCAGCCAAAACCAAGCCTTTCTAGTTAGAAATCTGCCATTAAAGTGATAAATGGTTCAAAATTTGGCAGATATATAAATCTCAAGAGGATAAGTAAAAATAACAATGGAATAAGAAAGAAAGCTAGGTGGGACTCAATAACCACTCAACCGAACAGGGGATCAACACCTATCTTTGGGAATTGACATTAATTTGCTGATTTCTGTTATTCACTTAGCAACACATTACAGATCTTCAATGAGCTTACATCATAACACATTACAGATCTTCAATGACCTTACGTTAAAAAAAGCAATGTAATTTGCAGCAAAAATAACATTTCTATACAGAAATGTAAAATATTAACATCTTCTTCAACATAATCCTCTCGACTTGTATTAACTGCTGACAGTCTTACTTTCCGCATTTAAATGCCATTACTGAACTTCAGGAATTCCCCTCATATAGTGCCTACCAAGGAGCTGAATCAATGGGACTCTCAAGCAATGTAAAGCCTTCATTAGCGAGCCCCCTGTTTGACAGGAGTGCTGCGCAATCCTGATGATTGGTCAGAACCTGCATAGCACAAAAATATGCAAAACAATTCAGATTCCCAGGTTGCTGCTAAAATAATAATGACCAATAAGTGCACAAAGCAAAGCAAGAATCCAGAGCATGCCCAATGGATACCATTTTTACTTACCCAAAATAATTTTCTTTTTGAGGGGAAATATTCTTTACAGTCTTCAGGGACAGCAATGGGGGCACATTTTGCGCCTTCATATGCCAAATTATATCTTATATATTGGCAGTAGCATTTCATTTTTCACAAACAAAACCCCTTCCAGGAATATATAGTGTATTTTCGGAGATATATAGATGACCTGCTCCTTATTTGGTCAGGTAGCAAGGAGCAGGCTTTGACCTTTTTTATAGTATATCAATCAAAATGATTTAAACCTGAAATTTACTTGTGAACATAAAGTTCATATCTTTCCTTGATCTACGAATAAGTATTACCTGTCAGGACAAATTGTAACCTCTATTTATCATAAATCAGTATTGGGTAATGCGGTTAACATGCAAAAAGTTGTCACCCTAGACATGTCATTAAAAGTCTGCCTGGTGGGCAATTTAAAGATTAAAATGTAATTGCACAGACCAAGTCACATTTGAGATGAGACTTCAAACAAGACTTTTAAAAAGGGGTTAAGCAACTGCTGGTGCTTCTGACTCCCTGGTGTGTATTCGGGGCAGTGGGTAGACGTCTATGCGATCCGCGTAGGCCAATTTTTACTGCAGCCGGAAGGAGGTGCCGTTAGAAGCGGGGATTGTCTTCATCCATCTTGCAGATCTTCCCCGGCTGTCAGAGAGGAGAGTTCCCCGCACCAGGGAGTCAGAAGCACCGGTAAGTGGGGGGGGTTTAAATGGGGGGCATAAGACATTTCTGTAGGGAGAGTGGCATATAGTGGGTCCAAAGGCATATCATGGGGCACAGTGGCATATAGGGGGATATAAGGCATTTATGGGGCAGAATGGCAGGCCTGGCGACAGATCTGCATAACTGGGGGGCAGGTTGGAAAATAAAAGGAAATAAAAACAAAAAAAAATATTTTCTCAATCATAGCTTTTATTAAAAAAAATAGTTTACATAGTTTACATGAATAAACATTTACTAGTAAAACATTTTTCCTGTAGGGTCGTCTTATATTCAGGCTTTTTCTTTTTTTCCTAAATTAATATTCAGATTTTTGGGGGTCGTCTTTTAATCGAGCAAATATGGTAAATTATATGCAAAAATAGAAGAAATCGGCAAGAAGGCAAAACATTTTTCACAGCACTGTACACATAAACGCTTATAGGCATAATGTATATATATATATACCTATACAAAGATATGCTGCCACTTGAGGGACACTCCCACATAAATATATATAAACGTGACAAGCTTACTCCCCACTGATCATAATTGGGAAAGGGAATTTGTCTCTTTACATAGGCTTGTTGCCGCACCCAGCACACTGCTGATCAGTGTAGGCAAATACTGTACAGTATATAGATGACAAAGAAACAATCTCCTCATTGTTATTTCACCCTGCTCGTTGTAAACAAATTTCTAAAACTGTCAACTTTTGAATAAACATGATGTTGATGCTGCTACTGCTATTTATTTTCCTTTGTACAAATTGCTGAGGATGTTTAGTAAAATTATACTCATATCATGTATAAATATTTTTTGAGTGAAAACATTAATTTCAAATCAAATTTTTTTGAAGCTCTAAATTCAAAGCCATTACTGGCATAAGCTAAGTTTTTATATCTTAGTTCTAAAAAAAATCCACCAATTTTAATAATGCATATTTTAAATATTCTCCCAGGATATCTTAGCTCTCATCAAGTGTAATAGAAATTGGCAGTTAATATTGCTGAGATATTGAAGATATCCGGCTAGTAATAATGTGGATCCTCTTCGCATTTGAGGTTTAAGTTTCGACTTATTAATATGATACATTATAAAAATACAGTAACATAACGCTTGTTTCTAACAAGCACTGTGTTTACTAATAGAAATAAGGTCAGTGAATCAGAAACGTGACTTGATTGTTTGAACAGAGCTACATAAATTAGAGAAAAACAAAGCTTTCACAGCTGGTTTACACAGTCCCTGATGCAGGGCTTCTATACAAATGTTAAAACATCACTTTAACTTAATATTCTTAAATCCTATGAAGTTTGGAAATCAAAAAAGTATTTACTGTGAAGGATTTTTATATATTTATTTCATGATCAATCCAAGTTCTCTAACTTTTTTTAATATAGAGGACTAATTATAACTGTGCCAAATTAAAAGCTGAAATGGACTTAAATGTGATAAGTCATTATAATTTCCATTTGGAACTAGTACAGATGATGAAAACATTAATCATTTTTTCTGCCCCTTCTTACTCTTTCTTAAGCTGTAATCTTATTTTTGGCATAATAAAAGTGAAATTACAATAATATATTTTTAGTATTCCGCATGTTAACATAACCCTCCTTCTGTTAAGTCAATTTATCATCAGTTTTAACGTTATTTTTCCATCAGAGCTGTTGAAGACTATGAAATTTTTTTGCGGTAGCAATGCTGCCATTAATTATCAGGTGTTTGGTAAATTTGGTTGGGTGCCCAGGTTCCCTTCTGTACTTTAACTGTGAAATAATTTGTATAGCTGTCTGCAGCTTTTTATATGGGCTGTAAGACAAGTTACATCTGTTTTCTGTATGTTATGATTTAACTTTCTATATATATATTTATGTATTTTTATTTGATAAAATATTGGTGTTAAAGTTAATATAATAATAGTGTGTTAATTAACCTTATAAGTCTTATGTATAATGTAATGAAGAGTATAGTGAATATACAAAATATAATATAATAGTTAGAAAGGTAAAGACAATATTTTTTGGGTAAGCATTTCTGTAGGCATTACTGGGTATGTGTCATAACACTAAAACAACTCTATATTCATCCATGTATAGTTGTTTCATTTGTAGCATGTAAGAGTTATATAAAATAATTAGTATTCTAAAGCAGATGTTAAATATGTTGAGAGATACTATCTAGTTTTATTTGAATGCTGTGGACTTCTATTAACATGACAAAAAACAGCAAAATTGCACTAGCAAGCCACCAAAATGGTTGATAGGCTTCTCCTTTGCTCTGCTTTTTGTTCTCTGTTTCTTCTTTCCTCTATATTTTCCAGTGGTCCCATTTTACAGTTCTTTATAGCATTATCCCGGCATGGTGTAATAGTTCTGCAACAAGGCAGAGTCCTGTAGCGGGAGTACTTCCATACCACGCCAGAATAATGCAGGCGAATCTGCAGATAAAGAGAAGCGTTTCTATACTCCACTCTCCATGCAGAACCATCTGCGTTATTCTGGCCGAGTGTAGTACTTCTGCAACAGGGCGGGGCCTTGGTACACAGAATCTCCCCATTCCTCCGATCAGGGGAGAGGGCATACACCAAGGCTCTGCCCTGTTGTGGAAGAAAACGAAGTGGTCAGGATAATGCAGGGGAGAGATGGGACATATATTACCAATTCTCCAAGGGTATGCAAACTTTTTATCACGACTGTATACATATAGTACTTAATATCTTGTACTAGTAATAGTACTAGTGCAGAAAAGCGATAATGCTACAAAGGCTGTTTTTTTATTTTTCTACCCTTCTAGAACAAGGCTATTTTAACATTTTTGCAGTGCTTGTTTTAGTTGTAATTTTCTTCTATCTCCTTTAGTGAACTCACGCAAGTTATATATTGCGTTTTTACAATATTATTTTATTTCAATCATATCATTTTCTGTAAAAAAAAATAATAAAATATGGGGGAAATTTGAAAAACAAGCACTTTTTGGGGAAGTTTTTTTGGCAAGTTATAGTTCAATAAGTAGTGTATTTCAAAAACATTTTTTTATCTGGTAATCCTGTCCCCCATGCCCCATTTGGGGCATCTTAAAGTGAAATAAACAGGAACCCAGAGCACAATAGCAACGTTACTCTTTGAACTGGCATAGGACAACTATTTTGAATAGGGCCAGTGGCGGGAAAACAGGTAATTAACCAATGGGAGCAATATGACATCATATTTAATTTAATAAACAAACAGTGTCAGCGTCTGCCACACTGGCACGCACAGAAGAAAACGAGCCCCGCTGTCGTGCCATGGCGGTTTGCACGGTTTGCGATCGCTGTGGACGAGACTCGCCAACGCACACATCACGCGCACCACGCAAGCAACGCCCATCAGCGGCAGACCAGCGTGGGAAAACTCCCACTTATGTAGCATCTGTTTGACCTTTACCAGGCAAATATATGCTGTAGTTCTTTGTCTAATGCATCAGAAACACAGGGGGTAAACACATTTATTAGAAATGACTTCATGGATTCCTTTCTTCCACAGACATTTTTTATCTTTGATTGGGCAAACCCCAAGAATATAATAATTCTTACTAATTAAGTACACAAAGCTATTTGCTGATTTAACTATTTAATTTTTATTTAATTAAAAAATAGAATTTTGTTTGTTTCATAGCCATAAGACACCCAACATTTGTAGTAAAATGGAATAATCTATTGCTCTTTTCCTTAAAAATTGAGAATATTATTGCATTAACATATTTGACAGAAACTCTATTGCCATAGTACATTAATTCTGCTAATTTACGTAGTTTTAAGATGGATAGTAGCAGATGAAAGGTAAAAATGCACACTACATTAAGTATTAAAGGTCAGTGAAGCTCTCTATTGAAAGTTGTTGCGGTTTGCAGAACTTTTCTCTAAATATAAAAGATTACACAAGGTCAATATGCATCAGATGCAAAGATTAAGGACCCTGAAACCTGTCAGATATAACAGTTTATCACTATCGCTAGGTCTAAAATATCTGTGACTAATCCAGTGTTAAATTAATATATATCCTTATGCTAAAAGTATGCTTTTCCACGATGTCTCGTTGTAAAAAAAAATAAAAATGAAATATTTATCCATTGCAAGTTATTTAAAGGTCATATGCAGAATGACATTGAGATATTATATTTGCACATATGACTATCTGTGCTTTTCACACATGACATAAAAATGTTCAGAAATACTACTGGCTTGAAATATTGCAGCTGGAAATGCCCCTGTGTATATATATATACATAATTGTTGACCTTCTTTGCATGCGCCCACCCAGAATCCCTTGTGGTTGTGGCAGCACCATAAGATTTCTGAGGGGAAAAACAAGCCTTCTGGCTTGTCTGGTGTCAGTAGATGAGTATTTAATAATGCTTCTACTATATATATATATATATATTCAGAAGTACTACAGAAAATTTCTAATTGCAGCAATATGTTAAATGTGTTATTGATTCAAATCCTGTGCTAATATGGAATATGAACCCCATGTTTCATTATACCATCATGTACTGTAAGTACATGTTAGTACTGTAAGTTTTTGATGCTAAGTAGCTGGCCTTAGCATATTTTATCACTTAGGTCTCTTTGGTGGGTAGCAATGCAACTTCACAACTTTCAAGGACTACATTACATGTTATGATGTTACATCAGGGCACAATTATCCCTATTAGGACTACCCTTACCAAATCTAGGCCATCTATATAAGGTTGAACAATGTTCATACCTTCCTCTTGTCAGGATTTGCATGTTATATAAGAGCCATAAAAAATATGCCAGTTCTTCCTCCATAGTTTTCATTTCACTTTATGTGTACCACAAATTGATGTAACAACCAGTAACAGTGGACCAAAGAGACCTGAAGGGAACCCCTCCCTGGGGTATTTATTTCCTCACTTTTTAGAAATACTGCATTAAATTATTCATAAATAAATAAAAAAAACTTACCTGAGGCAGAAGCTGTATTCCTGTGGCTCCCACTCCATTGAGTGTTTCACAACTTTTTTGACACACGCGGGAACAACTAAAGAATACCAACGTTACCTGATGACATCAAGGGAAGACGTTAATACGTGATGACATACACGAAAGCGGCTATAAGAGAGAGGATAGAAAAAGCGGAATCCCTTACCGATCACTGATTTACTCACCGTTTGATCTCCTGAGGAAGCCAAAGGGGCGAAACGCGGCGAGAAGGATCCAAGTGGACTTCATTATACCCTACCTTTTGGTGGACTTTATACAAACGCCTGCATATGCACTTTCGTGCATGAACAAAATGATGAGTGCATTTCTACCGGCAAACTTGTATTTTACCTGAAGTTATTGCACCATTTGCAGTTTGTTTTTTTAGACTTTTTTACAAAGAATATTAAATAATTTACCATACTCCATGCTGATGGGTCAGAATCAC
This sequence comes from Spea multiplicata, assembly GCA_009364415.1. Classification (NCBI taxonomy): domain Eukaryota; kingdom Metazoa; phylum Chordata; class Amphibia; order Anura; family Pelobatidae; genus Spea; species Spea multiplicata. The sequence continues at coordinate 38,329 of VKOC01021748.1, forward strand.
CTTTTTTACTTGTGAGTGCAACACATCACCTTTCATTAATATTGAATATACAATCTACACTATATTGTATTATTTTTTCTTCCTCTATATGTACCTGCGCCCCATACATTTTTTGGTCCGTTTATAATTTTACACCTTGCGGAAGAGGTTTGGCAGCTGTGGTCTGTTTGGGAAGTATTAACTTATTTATTTATTTCAATTTATTGATTCCACTTTATTTTCACAGTTGCACGTATTTTATGTTTATTCACGGTGCTATATAATATTTCATTGGTCCTCGTTTTGCCACCAAAACAGCACTGACCTGTTGAGGCATAGACTCCACTGGACCTCTGAAGGTATGGTGAGGTGGAGCCTCCATGGATGCATCCTGGGCGCCATGAGTTCTCAAGGAAAGTGACGCACACGCCCCCGGCCATCCATGTGATGTAAAACACAAAGTGATTTATCAGACCACGCCACCTTTTTCCATTGCTCCATGGTCCAGTACTTATGCTCACATGCCCATTGCAGGCTCTTCCGGCAGTAGACAGGGGTCAGCATGGGCACCCTGACTGGTCTGCAGCTTTGCAGGTCCATACACAAGAACATGCTATCCACTGTGTGTTTTGACATCTTTCTATTAGAACCGGTATTAACTTTTTTCAGCAATTTGAGCTATAGTAGCTTGTCTGCTGTATTTGACCACAGAGGCCAACCTTCGCCCCCTACATGCATTAATGAGATTTGACTGCCCATAATCCTGTTGCCGGTTCAGTGCTTTTCCTTCCTTGGACCACTTTTGTGGTACCGACCACTGCAGACCGGGAACACACCACAAGAGCTGCAGTTGGAGATGCTCTGACCCAGTCATCTAGCCATCACAATTTGGTCCTGGTCAAAGTCGCTCAGATCCTTAGGATTGCCCATTTTTCCTGCTTTGAGTATATCCCACCCACTTGCAGATGCCTTGATAACAAGATTATCAATGTTGTTCACTTCACCTGTCAGTGGTCATAATGTTATGGTTGGTCGGTATATGCAACTGTGAAGCATGGCATAAAAAAATGCAAACACTGCATGGAACTGATAATATTTATCAGTAGCTCACTTATAAAGTCTTATATTTACTAACCTTTTTCCAGCTATAAACAAGGCATATATGCAAATGATTTGCAAAATATGCCACAAAATACGTAAACACTGCATGATGATTTTTCATGTTATTGAACCTGGAAAATTCAATAAAAATGATAGATAGATGTAACGTATGTAATAAATCAAGCTGAAATAAATACTCATCGGGGTATTTTCACCTGAACCTCTGGAATAATTTATTTAGGATTATCCTATGCACAGTCAGTCTATCTCACAAATATAATGTATGAAACCTATGATTGTAATGTATCAACCTGTCACTTAATGCACTCTGTACAAATGGAATATAACATACATGTTGTTTTTTTGGTATATTTTATTTGTAAACTATGTCTACATTTGTCTTATTGTTTGCATTTATAATATTTCCATTATAGCAATTATGCCATATTTTATTAAATATCTGCCTCCATTCACTAAACTGTGTGTGCTTATGAGTTGAAAAAAATATGAGTTTACAGCAACTGGTAAGTTTACAAAAGCCTATTCACATCATAGAAATATTTATAAATCGCATACACCCAGCCACGGGAGAATCAAATGAATGCATCTAAAATTTAAAGTTGCATACCCTTGCAAACAACTTGCATTATACTGACATCTGAACTTCTTAGTGAAGTCTAAATTACTCAACAGAAATATTCTATCAGTTTCTATTCAATGTTTCAGCTATTTTTTTTCTAGTTTTACTGCATTACATCAGAAGTATTCCATTATTAATAAGCATGTCCAGGAGCCTAACTAGAAACCACAGGGTGAGAAAATTACCAGCAGGACCCCAACTTTACCAAAAGAAAATGTGCCAGCTTTGCCTTCAAACAGCTTGTCTGTGCAATCCTTGACCCCAAATAGCTTGTTTGTGCCATCTTTGACCCCAAACAGCTTGTCTGTGCCATCTTTGACCCCAAACAGCTTGTCTGTGCCATCTTTGTCCAAAACAGCCTGCATGTGCCATCTTTTGTAGATGTTCTCTTCCCAGTATATTGTCTTACTTTTAAATGAATTTACATTTTTGGGGGGTTATACATTGGGCGGTCTATGAGACTAAGATCCAGATCCCCCGCAGCGATGCAGGGGACCTGGATCCTCCTGTGTTATGCCCCCCAACTTACCTGTGCTTCTGAGTCCCCGGTGCTTAGTCCGGGCAGCAATACGGTATTTATTTTGCAAGCATTTTCTTTTACAGTTTACACAAGGTGAATACATATTATGTGTATTGTGGATGAATTGTTGTATTGTAGACTAATCAATTACTCTATCTCATGGCAGTTTCCTTTATTAAGTATAACCTTACCCTGACAGCTCCTATTAGAAAAATAAACACATTTTTTTTAGCTCAGTTTTTCTCTTCATTCAAGAGGAAGCATCATTAGTTATAATATAGTAAAACTTTGTCACAAATGATTGTGCTAACTTCTCAATAATAAAAACTATTAGTGGAAATCAATGATTTATTATGCTAGCCATGTATAAGATTCTATTGTCATGTCTTTTCCTATTTTCTTTCCAATATTCTATATTAAATAAAATCCCTACTTAGAAATAAACAAAAATGGAAATGTTGTAAAAAAACTGTTTATATTTTGATAGTTCACTAGTAACAGAAGATTCATACTCCTATAGATTCAATTGAGATTACATGAGGCTGCATGGAAGTAATGCTTTGTGCAATTACGTAGCCATGATCAATATAAACTATATTATGATCAACTGATATTTTATCTACATATATTTCTTACTAAATTACATTTGTGACATGCTTAGAAAATGGTTGGCCTTATACCATTGTATATATTTTTAACAATATTAAGCATTTTTAAACAATTGAGTTTATTTTTTTTATATAATAGGTTTTAATTGGAGAGTTTTGGTTAAAGATTTTTTTTGCCTGTACATCAAACTGTTACAAAATAAAGAAATGTGTTGGTTCATGACAAAGATATTACAAGGTCAAGGGAACACCGAGATCATTTCATTCTATGTGACCTCGATACTCCGTTTACAGAGTAAATACATCATAATGCCAAAAATACAACACAACATAAAGATTGAATATTTCAAGATAATCAGTTGCGAAGATAAAAGGAACAAAATTATAAGAAAGTGTAAAAGAAAACCAAAGGAACAATTAAAGTATAACAAAAACAACCATTATGGTGAAAGTTGTGTATGTTTTCAGATATTTATGGATTGATCCTAAACTCGAGTATGGATAAATTATATTTCCAAGGAGTGCAGTCATTGCTGCGATATGAGGTGGTTTATCTATGTATATGTGTCATCTTTATTCTAACCCCCAACTTTGATGAAGTATAGCTAGGGATAATTAATTGATTTTATGAATATGTCATTTATTTATTTTAATCATGCTCCTTTGATGGAAAGTTTTCCCATATTTTATTGAAAGTGCTCATTGTCTGGTTGCCCATATGAAAAGCCAATTCCATTTTTCTAGTTTCTCTCATTCTTTTGATGATCATTGGTATGGTTGGAAACACCTCCGAGTTCCATAGTTTAGCTAAAAACTGTTTAAAAAACATAAAAGCTATATTTAAAAGTTTCCTGAATTTGTGTGGTATATATTGTGAATAGATTCCCAAAATTCCTATCTTTGGATCAATTGGAATCTGGATTTTTAGGGTTTCACTCATGTGTTTGAATAATTGAGTCAAGATTTGATATAGGACCAAAATATATGTAGATGAGTACCACTTTTGTTGCATTTCCGCCAACATAAATTCGGTCTTTGGAGATAGAACATGTGCAATTTCTCAGGTGTGTAGTGCCACCTATAAAGTATTTTAGCATGAAGTTCTGATAGTTTTATACATTTGGTTGGGCCTTTTTAGTAAAGCAAACGATTGATCCCATTGTTCGTCATCTATTGTTTCTTCTATTTCTGTTGCCCAATGGTCTAAAAATGTAAAAACCGCCGCTAACCATCCATTCATTCCACTGTTCTCGAATGCGATCTTTAAATGGCTTGTTTAGGCACACATCCAGTGGCTGTAACAACGATGTCAATCCTGCAGGAATAACTGCCACATCTGTGTTTATTCTTGCAAGCCTTTCCTTGGTGCTGGGAGTTAAATGAGCCCTGAACATATCCCACACCTGTAGACTACGTTTCTGAAGAAGTCCACCTGGTCGCCTGCTCCATACATTATCAAGCCATAGCTTTACCCATTCTTCATCCATCCAGCCTTTTTCATTTGGCATTGTTTTTCTTTTAAAAATAATCATTGGTCTCAGTTTGGCGCCATCAGCTGTGCATACTAGTACCACTGTAAAACTGGACTTCTCATGTCCTGCTGTTTTAATTAAAATAGTTTTTTCACTTTTTTTATTTCCAACCATATCAAAATTCATTGGAGTTTCATCCATATTTCCAATACTACTTAACGCATATCCATGTTTAGTGTGCTGTTGTATTACGTATCGATGGAAACTATTTATTTTGCTTTCAAATTCTGCAGGTAATTTTTGTCTAATTTTTGTCTTTTGCCTCAGTACCATATTATGCCTCCCCAAGAATCTAGTACACCAGGATACAGTGGCCTTAAATCTGTTGCTGTGATCTGGGTTAGATTTGGCCCACTGAAGTGAAAAAAAAACATATTTTATTTCGTGTCACTACATAACCGTTTTGGCGATGCTCATTCACCATGTCTGCTACATGTTTTTCAAGTTCTGGCCAATGTGGGGTGCCTCTTCTTAATGCACACTTACCCCTTGGCAAACTCTTTAATGCTTTTTCATTTACTTTCCAGTCTCGAGCCATCTTTTCTGTTACTCCATATTGTCTTGCAGCAGCGCAGTTATTATGTTTACAACTTTAAGTTTGAAACTGGCTTCATATTTCTTTCTTCTTGCTGGTGGAGCCATGATGGGGTCTTGACTGTTGGACATTTGTATACTGTACTGTATGTACTGGTGCTGCACCGTATGAACTGGTACAGATACTGGTGCTCAGTGGTGTGAGAGACAACCCCTTCATCCTCCTATCATTTTAAGTAGGTATAACCTAGCCCGGATAGTTACTTTTAAGTATTAGTAAAAGGTGAACAAAACGTATCTAACTTTTGTTATTTAGTTTATGTACACGTTTGTAACAACCTAAGATGTATAATACAATTCTATATTACCGTATTGGCTCGGATATAGGCCGCACCCGAATATAGGCCGCACCCTAAAAGTTAGGTGCGTTTTTAAAAAAAAAAAAAATTCAGTAAAAAAAAACAAAACACTTACATATGCTGCTACTCTGCCCTTCCCAGACATGCTGCCACTCTGCCCTCCCCAGATATGCTGCCACTCTGCCCGCCGAGATATGTTGCCACTCTATCCCCCCCTGAGATATGCACTCTGCCCCCGTGATGTGCCCCCAAGATATGCTGCCACTCTGCCCCAAGAGGTCCCCCCTTAGACTTACCGGTGCAGAATCCCCGGGGTCTTGCAGGGCCGGCGGGGGACAGCTACGCAGTACGCATACTCAACTTCCGGTGCTGGCACTTCCACCGTGGGAAGTGCCGGCAAGGATGATTGTTAGCGTACATCGCGCAGACGTTCACCGGCTGCGGCGATGCAAGCGTTAACAACCTCTGCTGCCGGCACATCTGCACAATGTGCTTTAACAATCTCCCTTGCCGGGACTCCCCCCGTGGGAATTCCCGGCAAGGGAGATTGTTAAAGCACATCATGCAGATGTGCCGGCAGCGGGAGCTGTTTACGCACATCTCCGCTGACGGTGAACGTCTGCGCGATGCGCTTAGACAACTTCCCGTGCCTGCACTCCCCCCGTGGGAAGTGCCGGCAGGGGAGGCTGTCTGAGCGTATCGGAGAGTAGGATACGGGTCTGTATCCTAACCCCGCTGCCTGCCCGGCGCCCAGGACTGTATGGCCCGGGCGTCGGGCACTAGACCCCGAATATAGGCCGCACCCCCACTTTAAAGACTTAAAGTGGGATAAAAAAGTGCGGCCTATATTCGAGCCAATACGGTATATAACTTTAATCATTAAGTATGCCTCTGAGTAGACCGTTGTCTCAGTATTATAAGAGACAGCAGAGTCCTCATTGTCAACAGCATATTAATTTTGGTGGATTTAACCATCTCTACAGGAAATGAATCTCGCAAATCAAACAGAGCCAATCAAAGTTATATTACCAGTATGAATATTCAATGTTCATTTCCATGGATCAACCTGGTTTATTATGAGAGTGATTCAGAGAGGGAACTTTCTGCCATTCTTTTCGTTGCTTTTTTGGGGCTGGAAGAGGAGTATTGAATTTAAAGTTTCTCTAACACTTTTTGTTACTATTTCTGTGATTAATCTGATGTCTGATGTACTATAGACAATCAGATCAGAGATCAGTGGTTCCTACTTTTCCATGGCTGGCTGTGTTTGTGTCGACGTTGCAGAACTTAAGGAGGCTTTGTTTCGGTTTTTAAATTCATCACTTAAGGTAAATACCTGTTTTTCAGTTGCCTTCTTAGGTTTAGCCGGTTTCATGTTTGTTTCGGTGGTCTTTTACTGTACTTATTGGTTGGATTTTGACGTTTTTTTCCGTTTTAGGTTAAGAGCTCACAGACTATGCAACCATTCAGTTCAACTGTCAACTGCCCATACAATTGAATTTAATCCTAGCAAAGGAACTGATCTCTTGCACAATTCAGAAGGTCACCAAGATGATGACGGAGAATAGGCAGGATAGACTGTAACTTAGAGAGATGGCAAATATCACCAAAATATTTAATCAACGGGTTACTGAGTATCACACAGTATTCTCTAATTTGCATTGATCGGCATGGTTAAAATATTTAATTATTACATTAATCTGTATATGTAAGGCTAGTTAAAACTTCTGAAGCCAAACCTGTTGAAACAATTCACTTATTAAGTTATCTTTGTTGTATATACTCGGCCTACCCAACAAAAAGTGAAAAAATATGGTATTTTTGATATGATTCTAAAATCCTTATTTTGTGTATTTTAAATTATTAATCCATTACGATGACTTACATGCTGAACTCATGTAAGATAACTATTAACGTTATCATAGGTATTAAACAGTGTTAATTTATAGCATATCTTTAAATTAAACACTTATTTTTTACTATTAGAGAGGCTCAGTTTTTATTATTTTATATTATTTTTTGTGTAGTTTTCATATTTTTGATCATTCAAAAAAGAATCCACATTTTCAAATGGGGAGTTATATGAACATTGAAATCCCCATAATAATGTTTTCCAGTTTTACTGTACTGTACAAGCTGCCCTTTATAGAAGTTGTATGAATTATTATGAGTTATTAAATCACTCTTAATATCTCCTAAATATTTATTTTAAAGAATCCGGTAATTGAAATTTGACAAGGTATTCGATAATTTTAAGTAGAGTTATACAAAAGAATTGAAAACAAGTTACTTTTCTACTGAATAATGAAACACATGAAAAACATTCCCCAAATCAAAATATAAAGATAATATAATTTGAGTTGATGATCTGTCAGGTTGGGGCTGCTGGTTGCCTAGAGCAGTTTATTTAGTTGTTTAATGAAATTGCTTTGTGAGCTCTCAGTAACTGCTTGACAATTTGCATGCAGACTTTTTATAAACTGCCTCATTTATATGTTTGGTATATATCATTGATGACAAAACCACTCATGTGCATCTATACTGATTTACTTTTTAGCTTTTTACATAATTGTTCATGGCAAAGCAAAAAAGATGGTTAAAATTAGAAATGTACATTTAATTAGCCACTATACTCTATGTCCCATATTTGGCCCACACTACATTCATCAATGATACAAGTCATCGTTGCCCCATAACTCTTCACTCACAGAGACTGGCTATTCAACAAATTGCTTGCAGTCAGTCATAGACAGTATATTGTGTGTTGTATTTGTAAATGGATCAAATGTTTAAAATACATTGAAAATGGCAGCTGGGATGATGTGTTTTTGAGTTGGTTAGCAAATTGTTGTGAAATACAAGTAACAAAAAACAATATGAAAAACATGAAAACATATGACTAATCTCCTAACACTTTGAATATACAGAGGATACTACCATTTGAGCTAAAATAACAAGCATACCATAATCCACAAAATCAAAGCAGACAAGAGGATTAGCTATATCTCCTGTGGGTTGAGGTGGCAAAATATCATGCCAATGCCCATGTGGTTATGGAGAAAGATTTCTTGATACAATTGTTGTTACAGAAAATGGCAGTAGTAAATAGTAAGAATATAATGATATTAATAGTAACCGTACATGGAGACTATATAATGAATTAATTGTAATATATAATATATATAATATACAATAAATTGAACTGATGCAGTTTTGGTAGGATATAACCATCAGTCTTGTATAAAACAGTCCACTTAATTGTTAAGGAGTAGACAAGGTATACTGGTTATACCCAGGAGAAATAAAAATAGATTTTCCTTTAGTAGTAAAAAAACAACTAAAATAAAGACTGTCAATAAGCACAACTTAAATTATTTTCACAATGTTTACACAAAAATACTGTTTTACCAAGGCATATGTGAGTTAACTGGGGGTTAAGTGACTCATGGGTCCACTTATCTTTATCTGCACTCCGGGCCAGAAGGTGCAAGCCCTCCCTTGATCATTATTTATAAATACATATACTGCCAGCAGTGTACAATGGGTAAACAGGACATATAACAAGTAGCACCTAACATAACAATTTTGACTTAAATAAAGAAATAGTAAGGACCGTCCTGCTCAAACAAACGTACAATCAAGAGGATGAGAAATTAGGATAAGAAATGGTCAAGAAAGATATTAGCAGGGTATTCTTACCAGGGGGTACAAGGTAAGGCTAAAAGTTAATAACAATGTAATACTGTATTTGCTCGATTAAAAGGCGAGGCTTTTTCCAGAGCAAATGCTCTGAAAAATACCAATACCAATGTCTTATAATCGGGGTCGTCTTATAATGAGACCTCAAATCGGTCTGACTATGAGACTAAGATCCAGATCCCCCGCAGCGATGCAGGGGACCTGGATCCTCCCGTCAAATTTATATTCAGGCTTTTTCTTTTTTCATAAATTAATATTCAGATTTTGGGGGGTCGTCTTATAATCAGGGTCGTCTTATAATCGAGCAAATGCGGTATATTTGAACTAATATAGAAAATGTGGCATGTTTCTATCTCGGAATGAAAAAAAAATTGTATATACAAAAAAAAACAATGAAAAATTTAGCTTTGTTAGTCGAGTCAATAAAAATGCTTTTCCCCTATTACTTTTGATTGGTATTCACAGAAAATGAAAAAGTATGAGCACAGGTTGCATCACATGCTTAAGGTACAATAGTTGTTAACGCTTTAACCCTTTCAAGACTGGGACGTACCTGGTACTTCCGGGTCACGGGCAGACCGGGACGTACCAGGTACGTCACTGCCTTTACGCGATCCAGCGTCGCTTTGAACGCTGGGATCGCCAGGGGCGGCTGCTACTGACCGCTGGGTGTCCCCAGAGATCAGTAGCAGCCACCCCCCCTCAATTCCGTGCACGTGATCGCTTTTAAGCGAATCACGATCACGGAATTTAAATATTTAAAAACATACTGCGGTCTTCAAGTGAAGACGCAGTATGTAATCGCCGGTCCGGAAGGGGTTAAACAAAAAAGTAGTTTATGTAAATCAAAGTTAGCACTCATGAGTCCCTAACTACTAAAAAAAAAAAAATTAAAAAAAATATATATACATAATGATGCTGAAAACTATGCAGATGACACTTTCACTTTTGTTGTCAGCTGTCACTATATTTTGCTTTTGGAGTTTTGTTCAAGTGTTGACAACTTGGCAAGGATGCTAGACCAAATCAAGTTGTGGCCCTAGCATGACCCTACTGAAAATTAGACAGAAAAGGCTAGTACAGAAAAAGAAGACCAGGGACCTGGTTTCAACTGTGGCTTTTCCACTTTGGAACACCTATTTATTGTTCTTCATATGCATCGCCAACTAAGTCCTTGTAAATAGTTGCTCACAAGTCACTTTTTGAAGTGTTGTTCTTGCCAAGTTGTCCCTAGACCAAACAAACTCCATATGCAAATCTAGCCCTGCCATTTGACTGAGACCCCCCCGCCGAAGGGGGCTATGGTTAGCCTTACCTGGAAAGTTTTCAAGTAGGTATATACAATGGCCGATTACTTGTGAAAAAAAATAAATGAGCCACACATTATGTAAATGAAGCATTTTTACTACCATATCACTCACCTGACGTAAAAGTTGGAGATATTAAATGTTAATAAGATCTGGAACACAGTAAAGGCAAAATGATGCCTTCTTTAATGTAAAGCCACCTTAATAAGTGTAAGCTTTCCACTACACACTTTTCCCATGACAACAGGTCGACTTGTTGCCACAAAGTATGTGATTGCCATGTTCTTGGCTTTCTGTTATTAAATGGCTAGAAGCATGCTGCAAACTCCAAACATGTTTTCACTGTCTATGTGTTAACTTTTTAGCCGAGATATTGAATGAGATTTTTGTGTACAAGAATTATACATGAAGTTTGCAACAAGGTGCTTTCCAAAGTAATTGCCAATGTCCAGGGTGCCCATGTAAAAATTCTCGCTGTATTATTCATAACATCAAACAGAATTAGGTGCTGTTTTTATTGAAGATGAGGAAGATTAAACTATATTTCAATATAGTTAGTAGAATAATTTGAATAATCTGTGTTTTTCCAGATTATTATAAATATTATTTGTTTGGTGTGTACCCAAGACATCTTAAATGCCGAATATTAAATAGTTATTTCTTAATTATAAAAATATATTGGACTTCCCCGTTCTCTGATAAAGAATGCCTATTGTGCCATTTCAGTGAAGTGCATATAAAACTATATGCGTTTTTTTTTCTATTTTGAAGAATCGACAAACTATGCACATCTGGTTAAAAATCTTGACTACCTGTGCAGCTGCTAATTAAATTATATGCTAAAACAACAATAATTATTACCGTATTTCCCAATGTATAAGACGCACCTTAATTTTGGGGCCCAAAATTTGAAAAAAAATGTATTATCATAAAGTTCATACTCATCCTCATCATTCCCATCAACCATAACTGCCCCTAAATTAACCCTAAAGACCCCATCAACCATAACTGCCCCTAAATTAACCCTAAACACCCCATTAACCATAACTTCCCTAAATTAACCCCCACCTCCCTAACTTTCAGCAGCTCAAATATTAATTTTATACTTACTGTTAGATGAGTTGATGTCTGAGCAGTGTGCATGCTATAAGGAAAAGGGCGGGACCAATCAGCAGTGAGTCAGAAAGGGACGGGGCCAATCGGCAGTGTGACTGCAGGGAGTTACTGGGAAGTACCATAGTAACTGCAATCTACAATCTACAACCACTGTATAAGACCCCGCATTTTTCGAAAAAAGGGATGTCTTATACATGGGGAAATACGGTAAATCATTTTTGTTATAGCATGTTCGTGTCATTTGAATGTATCTTTTTTAATAGATACTATTACTAGGAGAAGATCAGATTACATATATTTACTGCAATGACTGGGCTAGGAAATACCTTTTTTGGTACAAAACAGCTCAATTAGTATCTTGAATATGTGGGTTACAAATGTTAGATATATAAGCCACGCACAAAGCATATTTATTAAATAGATTTATTATTGATTCTGCTAATATCAGGCCTCTCTTTCTGTTAAGACCTTAAACAAAGTCATGTCCATAATGCAGACAGTGACCACTGTGTGTCACTCTGTGATATTTACATGTGTTGTGTACAGTTACAGTTGTATAAAAGGTAACCTTAAATAAGCACACAGCTCAAAAACGTATAATAACAAAACCTTAGTGTTAACCTCTGAGATAAAGGCTTAAAAGCTATTGGATATCTAACATGAAGTATTAAGATTGGATGACAGATTAGGGAAAGTGCGATCAAAATAACATTAACAGGCTTTATAAATTTTGAGGCGATATTCAGACATCCGATTAAGGCTAGCCTGAGCAATATCATAAAATCGACCCTCATTATATACACCCATAGATTCTCATGCTTGCTATTGCATCTGTAATTCTATATATATGTCTGACATCCAAGACCTTTATTAACATCCTTATTAACCCTAACTCCCTATCTACTTGGAAGGCCAATATTCACATTGGATCCATATTTAGTATTTTTTACTGAACCAGCATTGCAAGTGTTAGCATACACATATACAGTCATGTGAAAAAGAAAAGTACATTGTCTTTGAACTATATTGTTTTACATATCAGGACAAAATAATCAGTTCCTTAGTAGGTCTAAGAATTAGATAAATACAATCTCAGATGAGCAACAACACATGAGATATTACACCTTGTCATGATTTACCTAACATTTCAGCTGGTGTTGCTGAAATTCCTTGGCATCGAGGCATCCAGCAACACCAAAAAAACCTAAAATGCAGGGGCCCCTTAAGATTGCTCCTAGAAGTGGTGGTATTCATCGTAACAAAAGGCCTAAGCTTAGCCAGTGTTGCTTTAGTGCCTCACTATAAAGACATTCAGTGAGACAAAAAAGCCAGGGGCCGGGTTTAAAATGCTGCCTCTAACAAGATGGCAACTCCCTTTAAAAAGAAGAGTTCTCAGAGGGTCTCTCCAGATCCCCCTGAGATCTTTGAGCTTCCCCTGCAGGTTGACTACAGGTATGGCAGCCAACCATGCAGGTCAAAGTGTATGTGATCAGTCAGATAAGTTAAAAAAATATAATAACATTAAAAATAGTTAAAAAAAATAGAAAAGAACCTAGCAATGTCACAATGGCATTTTAAGGGAAATCATCCAGTTCAAAGAAAATGTCCAAAAATGTAAAATAATAGAAATTGAAATGAAAAAAATATATATTTAAGAAGTTCTAAAATTGGCACTGTATCTTCCCATAAATTCTGGCATGATCATAGTTAAAATACCAGCATTAGAAATACCCTGAGGAGCCTAGTTTTAAAAAAAAATGGTGTGATAAGGATAATTTCAAAAACAAATTGTGAACCTCACAAATGTGACCATTTATCCCCTAAACAACCAAAAAGACCTATGCATGGGGGTATCATTGTACTTAGAGGATATTGCTAAACACAAATTGGTGTGTTGTTTGGCAGTGACATATACCAGGGACTATAAAATTTATACCTGAAGCTCTATATGTGTGAAGAAAAAAACTACCAAAAATTACTACTACAAACTTTGACAAAGACTGATGGTACAATTAGTGCATGAAGTGGTTAAAATACCAGCATTTGAAATACACTGGAGTGTCTAGTTTTTAAAAATATATGGTTTCATTGTGTACATTGAAATGGCCAGGCTCGAAGATGTCCCAAACAGGCCATGGGCACAGGATAAGCAAAAGTGAGAGTTCAACATTGAAAAAACAAGCACCTCCTAAATGTGGCCCTTTGGCCCCCAAACAGCCAGGGAAACCCATGGGTTTCACTGTACTCAGGAGATTTAGCTGAACAAATATTGGGGAGCTGTTTGACAGTGACATATACCAATAGCTACAAATTTATACTTAAAGAATAATGTTTGTGGAAAAAAAAATACTAAAAATGTGTGCATGGAAAGAGCTAAAATAGCAGCATTTGATATACCATGGGGTGTCTAGTTTTCAAAAATCCATGGTTTTATTGGGTACACTGAATTGGCCAGGCGCAAAGATGTTCTAAATAGGGCAATGGCACAGGATCACCAAAGTCAATAATGAAAGTTCGACATTAAAGGTTTATATCTCCCATACTTTGCCCTTTGGCACTAAACAGCCAGGAAGACACATGCATTGGAGTGTTGTTTGACAGTGACATATACCAGGAGCTGTAAATTCATATCAAAATTACAATGTGTGTAGGAAAAAAAACATAATTAACTTGTATGGGTCCACTAAATGAGAGAAAAGAAAATTATAGCTAAACACAAGTTAAACTTAACCCATTAATGTAGCAAGGGTTATAAGGCCATTTCCAAATAATTTAAAGTCACTCATTCAACAGTGAGAAAGATTATTCAAAAGCGGAAAACATTCAACACAGTTCCAAATCTTCCCAGTAGTGGATGTCCCAGCAAGTTCAACCCCAAGTTCAGACCATAGTTATATCTCAGACTCTATAGTTAAATATTAAGGTTTGTGACAGTATAATTATAAAAACACTAAACAAGTATGGTCTGTTTAGAAGGGTTGCCAGGAAAAAAAACATATTCTCTCTAAAAAGAACATGGCAGCACAGCTTAGGTTTGTTAAGTTGCATCTGAACAAACCACAAGACTCCTGGAACAATGTCCTTTGTACAGACAATGCAAACGAGGAGTTGTTATAATGCAAAGCCCCATGTTTGGCAAAAACCAAACACAGCATATCTGCACAAACACCTCATACCATCTGTCAAGTATGGTGGTGGAGAAGCGATCATTTGGGCTTGTTTTGCAGCCACATCATATGGGAACCTTACAGTCATTGAGACAACCATGAACTCCTCTGTTTACCAAAGTATTCTAACATGAGGCCATCTATAGTCAAACGTAAGGACAACTAAAGCTTTCCCGATACTGGGTCATGTAACAGGACAATGGTCCCAAGCACACAAGCAAATCTACAACGGAATGGATGAAACAAATTAAGATTTTACAATGGTCCAGTCAAAGTCCAGACCTCAAACAGACTGAAATTCTGTGGCAGGACCTTAAGGGGGCTGTGCATAAACAAATGACCGGAAACCTTTAATGAACTGAGTATGTCATATGTATAGAGATGTGTTCAGCTGAAACCAACTCATGCATGACATTTAGCTGAAAGCTGTGGAAAGGGGCACATGCAGGGATTCTGCATACTTCACTCATGCATTCGCAAAGCAGATAACATACACTGCACTTAGAAAAGCATCAAATATCCACAGATGTTTTCAGATGTCTCACCAAATAGCCATGATGTTATGTGAATTGTAATTTGCAGTGGTGGATCATTTGGGCAGACAGGGTGGGTAACTAACATTTAGAAAAGATGAAGTAGAAACCTAAACCACTATGCGGCTTGGGAAGTGGAGAACCAATGCTTTAGAGTGATGTTGAAAGCCTGAAATACATCTCGATATATCATTTAATACTTTTTCTGACATACACTTGGTATAGTGCATTTGCCAAGCCTTTTGGACAGATATCCAACAGTGAACGTTGTGCAGTCATTTAACAGTTCCAGGAGAGGCTCAGACATTGATGGATATAGGCGGACATATATCTCTAGGCGCTAGAATGTAAGCTTGAGCAGGGCCCTCCTCACCTGTTGTCTCTGTCTCTTGTCAATTTGTTATGTTACATGCTACTTGTTATGCCCTGTCTACCCATTGTACAGCACTACGGAATTAGATGGTGCTATATAAAACAATAGATAATAATAATCTCATCCGGGACAGGGAATCAACATTTTTTGCAAGACTGCAGATGCATCGGAGCCCTACAGAGCAATCCAATTGTGGTTCACACAAAAGAAAATGATTTAATATAAAAATAAATATTAAGCCTTCGAATGTAAAATTTAGTAAAAAAATTAAAAAAAAACATATTTTCAATACATATCCATGTATATATAAACATTCATTTCTGTATTGTATATTATAAATCATTAGACAAAACCCTGCAATGCATCAGCAAGTTACTTTTCTTCAAGCATTTAAGAACTTTCTAAAGGGCTAAAGTTTAATAGACTTTATTTTGCTGGACTTCTGGGAAATGTATTTTAAGAATGTGGGTGGTGAAGAGTAATACTTTTATCAATGTTTTTACAGGAAAGAAGATGTATTTTATATCTTACAATCAGTTAGCTTTCATGGTTTTTTGTACTCTGTCTCTGATTGTAGATAAGGCAGTCTTTTCGCTAAGCCGCGAAACAGCTGCTACATTTATGCCAAAAGCATTGCTGCTTTTCAGGTTAAGATTTTCCTTCTGGGCTTACTAAGACATTAGAAATGTTTGCTTCTGAACATCAGCATGCAAACTTCTTTCTCTTATAGTCAACATAAAGTATGGGGCTTTTTTGTTTTTAGCAGAGTTTGGCATGGCTGCTACACCGTCTCCTGGGAGACAAAACGTCTGCGATTTCATTAAAACATGTCTCAGATCTAAGACAAAGTAACATTTTTAGTTTGAAACTTTCAAAGACTACCAAAGTAATTAGAAAGTGCAGACCATGGTGTATTACCCAACACATACTTCCCAAGTGACCCTCTTTAGGAAGGACGGTCCCTCTTTGAGAAACTAATACATCTCTTCCATTTTCCTCCCTGATTCCTCTTTTTAGACGCCCAGAATATTTGCTGAAATGGATTTATTGTTTCGAATACCTAAAAACATATATTTGTGCCAAATTGAAACGATCAGAGTTATACTAAATTACCTGAGATAATAGTATCTAACAATTTAATAGCAGCTCTTGATTGAATTGGCTGAATGGTAAACATGGGATTTCTAATCCTAGTGCATGTAACTAGAATTTCATTTGTATTTTATTGTTTTTTTTTACTCTCACTCTCTTTCTGATTTATGCTCTCTTACACACTCTCTGTGCCAATGTTTTCAGTGTTCCTGTCTTCTTTTTCCACAGCTTCTTGTTTTGCCTCTTCTTGTTCTTCTGACTTCTTTCTTTGTATGGTTCTCCCCGCTATCTACTTTGTTAACCTGGCCTCCTGGTTCACAACAGGGTGGAACCTCATCTGTATAATGTCCACACACTGGTTATTCAATGCACTCTTTAAGATTGAAAGTGGTAGTTGCCCAGTGTCCAAGCCTTCCACAGGATACTTCAGTAGCTGGTCCTTCTGCCCGACAAAAATGTCTCCCTGGTACTCTGCTGCTCGATTGGCCAGTTATTATGGAGATATCTGATCTCCCAAAACAGTCTATATATGTGCCTACATAGAATGCTGTACTTGGTGCTGGGTTATGACATCATATTTTAGTTCTCAGTAGAAAAGACAATGGCTGTGTAGATTGGGATTGGGATTGGGATGGAGGCATGGAAAAAGCAAGTGACACTGGCTTTTCAGTCTGTGAGCTGATGATGTTCTCAAACGTTAGACTCACTTAGATCAATATTGTTGATGGACTAGAGTCCTTTTCTGCTGTGGTATCATTTTGAATTGTAACGAATACATATGTGATGCTGTTTTATAGGGAATCTTAAAGAAATACTAATTTTAAACTGATTTGTATAGAAAAATCATGTGAACATTTATATGATCTCCCTTTTGAGCCTATTGAGCGGTGGCTACAAGTACTAAGACTGACCCAGAATATACCACTGCTGAGAAAACACATGAAAATACAGTTATAACTGTCAGCCTACCTTTTATCACCCAACTACGCGTTTAGGACAGATGTTTACCACTTTTTTAAAAAACAAATATAGAAGAATTATTATACTTCCTGTAGAATCCTTTGTGTGTAAAGAGCTAGAATGTTATGCAATGCTGTACATTATATAGATTATAATATTCAGGCACTAAAGAATACCAACACCCCTAAGAAATACTCTTAATTCGATATGCGATTCTTCTTTGATTTTATCACAGAGCCTGGTTTTTCAACATGCATCTACTCTCCACATCATGTTGAAAGAACAGATAATCTATGTGCATAACAAACACGGGATTGGACACAGCAAAACTACTATTCATCTGGTTTATATGAAGTTATTTGTGGTGGAATATCAAGTGGTTAAAAAAGGACGATAGTTCTCACAGTCATTCCCACGTTATACAAAATTAAAATGTATGTGCTTACATTTTGTAAAAAGTAAGAGTTAAAATTTATGTTGGCTTCAGAAGAGCAAAAGAAGCACAGGGGATTCAAGACTGATTTGGGAAATCAATTGGAAACTTGTTATAATGGATGTAATAATGTGGGTTAGATTAAGTTACTTTGTATATTGCCTCTAAATGTAATCACAGAGCACCACTGTAACCTAGCTTGAATATGTTACAATATTTTAAAAAGCAGGCTAATTTGAGAGTTGCAAGCATACCTGGGAACTCTTCAGGTTTTTCCCAGAGACTCAAGGAGAAGTGCCACCGGAAAACCCAGGGTCATGGAGAATTTCCCCACTCTTCCCTAGACCCATGCATTGTAGGTTGGAGGTGGTAAATAAATATTGCGGGTATACCATATTTAGATTCCATTCCCCATCCCTTGCTAATGAGGATGAGGGAGGTATGGAACTCCAGCCATGCCTCTTTCTCACCCACTAACCCATAACCAATATAATGGGGGGTTAAAGTTAAGTAAAGATAGTTGGGTGACTGGGGCAAAAATAAATATATTCCCCCTGGAGGAATGCATTACATGCATCTCCCTCCAACTCTGTCCTATGGGATAGAAGGGATTAAGTGAAAGGAATTACAAATAATTAAAAGTATAGTATCGACGTGTCCATTCTTCTGATCTAGGGGAAATATATATACATCTACACATATACATAAATGGGAGAAAGCTCAATTGTAAGTTTATGACCAGGGTCCTCATTACCTTATACACTGGTTTATCTAGGTCAATTTGAGTATGTCATATTCTAGGCAATATAGAACAACTGAAAATAATGATTTTAAAATGTTTGTTTATTCTTGCTGATTTTGTACACTGAGAAAGTCAAGTATTCATCTTGTAAGTACTAAGAATCTGCTCTTAGAGAGTTCAAGTCTTTGCAAACTACTAGAATTCCGTATTTGTTTTGTATGCTTTGTTCTGTTATGTTGCGGTTTCCAAGAAAAAAAAGGTGCATTATTGGCATAATTTCAAAGTTATTTAGAGATCAGGATCTCTCTTGTAAGAATCACCCCATGAGTGCTGCAGTTAGACACCTGCAAGTTGCTTGCAGTGGCGCTCTCCAACTGTGATGTTAATGAGATGTACAAGAGCTCTGCTGAGAGGAGTGATAATTATAGGGTGAAGAGCAAATTTCTTCCTGGACCTCCTCTAGGCTTCCCTTGTCCTTTAAGGCAACATCTTTTATAATGCTAATTGCAAATGTTAATTAAACATTTCTTTGGAATTGCGCCCTTCATTAACGGGTCACATAAACAGAGTGTTTAGGTGACTAGCATCTAAAAATATATATTCATTTACAGCCAAGAACCATGGATTTGATTATCTGGAATAGTTTTACAGCTACTTTTTTTTCATACTTCTTTCATGTTAGAGGAAAGGGCATGCTTTTGTGTTTTCTTCCATTTGTTTCTCTATACTAAACTTAATGCTTAAATGTCTATGTCAATCATTGATCTTTACTGTAGATTTTCCCCAAGAGCACCCTTTAATTACTTGTTCGCATACATAAGAACTCCTGTTCTCCTTCAGACTAAGTGGGGGTGGTGATTGAATTTAGTAAACTGTTTTATTGTTTTCTAAATTGAGAGGTTGATACAAAGGACACCTTGCAAATAAAGTACACTTACTGCATGCGTGACCAGATTTTCACCCAAGTCTTTGGAGTGTGTTTTTTTTTTAAACCTCTAGTAAAAGAAAACACTTCGGCAGTGGCTAAACTAAGAAACTATTCGTTAGGGGCATTAAGCAGTGCATTATTGGATTTAATCATTCTAATGTAAAAACAAATAACATAATTGCACCCTATATAAAATTCTTAGGGAAGAGGAATAGATACACAATGTTTGCCACTGTATTTATAAACACAGGAAAATAAGATTTGCAAAAAAGTTAGAAAAGAAAAATACATATTATCTTCGGGCTTATCCATGCAGACTCTTCACCCATTCGTTAGAATATTAAAAACACTAAATTATGTACGTATGCATTATCACACCCAATCTAAAAAAATCCTTCCTTAGATCCCATTTATCTGACTAACTACTGTCCTATCTCTCTGCTTCCTTTTACCTCTTAAGTTGCTTAAGCGGATTGTGTGCAATCGCCTTAATAACTTCCTCTCCTGTTATTCTCTCCTTGATCCTCTAACCCCTTCACTCTACTGAAACATCTCTAACAAAAGTCTCCAATGATTTGCTAACGGCCAAAGCAAAAGGTAATTTCTACATTCAAATACTCTCGGATATCTCTGCTGCTTTTGATACTGTTGATCACCGACTTCTTCTTGACTCACTTGCTTCTACAGGCATTAGAGATACTGCTCTTTCCTGGATCTCCTGATATCTGTCTAACCGTTCCTTCTCTGTCAGCTTCTCTGGCAAAACATCATTACCCCTTCCACTTTTGGTTTGTGTCCCCCAAGGTTGAGTCCTTGGCCTTCTGCTCTTCTCTCTTTATACTTAATCTCTTGGCAAACTAATCAACTAATTCAGCCTCCAATATCATCTATATGCAGATCATACCCAAATCTACCTGTCTCTAATGTCCCGTATTACCAAGGGTAACGTCTGCTATTTCTTAACGGATGTCTCAGCGCTACCTGAAACTTAATCTTTCAAAAACGCAGTTTCTTCCCTCCTTCCATCTCCACTCCGCTACCTGAATTCTCTATCACCATTTAACAATAAAACTATCTCTCATTAACCAGGCCTGATGCCTTGGGGTCATCCCATCCTTCATTCCTCACATTCACTACCTTGCCAGATCCTGTCACTTGCACCTAAAAAATATCTCTTGCATTCCTCACCCAAGAATCCACAACAACTCTGGTTCATTTACTTATTATTTCCCATCTTGACTACTGCAATACTCTGCTGGTTGCCATTCCACTGTCTCGACTCCTTCCTCTACAGTCTGTCCTAAATGCTGCTGCTAGGCTTATCTTCCTTGCATACCGCCCGTCTTCTGCTTTTCCTCTCTGTGAAATCCTCTAGTGACTCCCTTACCTATAGAATTCAATTTAAAATCCTGGTACTAACATAAGACCTTCCATAACACTGCTCCTCTATACATTTCTGTCCTCATGAGCATATACTCCTACTCGATCCTTACATTCTTCCCATGGGCTAAGGCTCTCCTACTCACTTATCACCTCTTCTTTTCCAATCTACAAGATTTCACTCAGGCTGCCCCATATCTCTGGAATCTACTTCTACCGAACGTTCAGCATTCGCCCTCCTTCAACATTCAAGAAACATATCAAAACCAACTTCTTCATAGAAGCATACCATCTTGGCTTCTAGAACTTCCCTGTCACTGATACAACCCCACACTACCTCTCACCCTGCCTTGTGTTTGTCCTCACCCCATTCCCTCAAGATTGTAAGCTCTCTCTAACTAATGTATTGCTTTGTCCTAGTCTGTCAATTTCTAATCTTGTCATACCCCTTGAATATATGTATATGTATATTTATATGTATGAAGAGCTGCTTAAATTGTTGGCGCTATATAAATAAAAGATAATAATCTGCATACATAGAAAACTTACAATCTATTCAGCCTTATGGCTTTTCTGACGAGATACTAACACTACCAATTCCAAACAATCACATACCTCTTACATTTCAGGTGTTCAGATCAAGACATTTGTGTTAAGGGTTTGGAAAGAGGTTGGTAGGTCTAGGACTGGTCCTAGTGTGTTGGATGGGATGAGAGGATCTTTCCAATCGGGACATGCTTTCCACTTCTTGCAGAAGTGCGGCAATACTTGAAAATCAATGACTTTCACATGGAAACCAGTACTGTTTTAAGGTATGCAATTCTGGTAGGGCAGATGAATGCGCACTGCCCCAGGCTTCTAATTAGGAAAGCTTCTTTCCCAGGACAATATGAAGGTCCCTGTCCCAGTTTGTCTGTATTTTTGGTTGTAATACTTTATATCTTCTCATCCTTCTAGCATGATGAGAATCAATAAACTCAAAATTAAGCTTCTGGAGCAATGTGGCACTGAAACCAAATATATATTTATACAAGGAGCTTGATGAATTTGCACATAAAATAATCAGTAGACTCTAATACAGCTTGTGTGTCAATGACAATGTGAACAGACTTGTAATTCTGTTTTTTTCTTGGTATTGCAAAGGGGATTATCATATTTATATTTCTTAAAGAAAAGATTGTAAAATGCAGGTTAGCAAATTAAATTTAGAAAATTGTGACCGACGCTTCTTTTTTTTGCAAATATCCTTTGTGATGGCAATAAGTCTTGTTACCCTGGCCTTTTAAAATAGATTTTTTAAAAGTTTTTATAAATCAGGAGAAAACTGCTAAATGTTGAGTTTTTTTTTTTGCAGTATAGCAATATGCAATAAAGCCTATAGAAG
>VKOC01021749.1:0-10224 GCA_009364415.1 Spea multiplicata
GCTATTTTATCAATTCCTCTTATACCTTTTCTTATCCCCATAACTGTGGCTCTGTACGCCCACCACAAAGGATTTGAACTGAGATGCAATTGAAGTGCAGACTTTCAGCCTTAATTCAAGGGATTGAACAAAAATATCTTATGAAATGTTTAAAAATTGCAATCATTTTCATACACAGTTCCCTTATTTCAGAGTTTCAAATGTAATTGGGCAAATCAATTCAATCATTACTAATCATCACCTAACGCTGGGTTTCTTCCTTTTCTTTGCCATTCTTTGCCAGGCCTTTACTGCAGCTGTCTTCAGTTATTGTTTGTGGGTCTTTTTGCCTTATGTTTTGTCTACAGCAAGTGAAATGCATGCTTAATTGGGTTTAGATCAGGTGATTGCAGATTATTCTACTTTTCTTCTTTAAAAAACTCCTGGGTTACTTTTGGAGTCTGTTTTGGGTCATTGTCCATCTGTAAAGTGAAGCACTGCCCAATCAACTCCATTGTATTAGGATGAATTCTGTTTTCATGTTATCAATAAATACGAGTCCTTTAGTGCCATGCATGACCATGCCATCACACTGCCTCCGCCGTGTTTTGAAGATGATGTGATATGCTTCAGATCATGAGCTGTTCCAAGCCTTCCCCACTTTTTCCTCTTCATTCTGGTACAGGTTGATCTTCGTTTTATCTGTCCAAAGAACTCTGTTCCAGAACTGGGCTACCGTTTTTTAAATGGTTGGCAAAGTCTTACCTGGCCTCTTTTTTTCTTGAGGCTTATGAATGCTTTGCACATTGTAGTGAACCCTCTGCATTTGGTCTCTTGAAGTCTTTTCTTTATGGTAGACTTGGATAATGATATACCTACCTCCTGGAGAATGTCCTTCATTTGGGTGGATGTTGTGAACGGGTTTTCCTTTACCATGGAAAGGATCATATGCATTCTTGCATTGAGAGAAATTCTTCCACCAGCCTTTGCCAAAATTTGTGGTAGTCAGTGTTTGTGTGTTTTTTTAACCCACATTGTACTTCATAGCTCCTGGTATGTGTCACTGTCAAACAACAGTATGTGTTCAGCAACATCTCCTGAGTACAGTAATACCACCCATGCATAGGTTTGTCGGGTTGTTTGGGAAATAGAAAGTCACGTTTGGGAGGAGTCCATTTCTCAATTAAGAATTTTACCATCTGGTCATCATGCCCCCATGTCGTATTTGGAACACCTCTGAACCAAGGCAATTCAGTTTACCCATCAAACCATTTAAAAAAAAAAAAAACACCTCATGGTATTTCAAATGCTGGTATTTTAATTCTTTCCATGCACTAATTCTGGTATGTTTTTTTTCACACACATTCAACTTTAGGTATGAACTTACAGCCCTTGGAATATATCACTGTCAACACCCCAAAATGTGTTCAGCAACATCCCCTGAGTATAGTTATACCACCCACATGTTTGTTGGGTTGTTTGGGGGCTAAAAGGCCACATTTGGGAGGTGCACTTTTTTGTTTTCTCTTCATTTTTACATCTGATCAGTCTACGCCTATGCCCTATTTTGGGACATTTTTGAACCAGGGCAATTAAATTTGCTCCATACAACCGTTTTGAAATGCTAGTATTTTAACTTTTTTTTAAGGATTTTTGGGAAGACACGGTGCTAATTTAGCACTCATAAAAATATATATTTTTTTAAATATATTTTTGGACTTTTTTTACATTTAGTTGGAACTGGATTGTTCCCCTGACAGTGACATCACTGCATAATTGGTTTTAAATGTTACCAATTTTGTATTTATTTTTTAACTATTTTAATATTTTCCATTTTTATATGTACTGTATATATTAGTAATCACATTGTGATTAAAAATCTGGGCTCAATTGACTTGCATAATTGAATGCAGTATCTGGAAAGACCCTCTTGGAAACTTTTTTATTACTTTAAAGGACGCCGTCTTCTTGCGAGAGGCAAAATCTCTTGCACTGGCGCTCGTGACCGCTCTCCGGAGAGGTCACAGTGCGTCCTGTGTTGGGTCCTGTGCCTCAAGGCATTCAGTGACACCATTGAAGCTTAGGAGGTGATCAACAATAAGCTCTTTTAAATCAGCCTTCCACCTGGGGCAGGGGCCACACGCAGCCCCTGCAGTAAATTTTGGTGTTGCTGAATGCCTGGACGTTGAGGGATTACAGCAACACTGTTTAAGGGAAGAAATCGATTTTAGATCGTCATTGGTCGTAAAGTGACTGTTTTTGCTTGATGTGCCTAGCACGTCATTGGTCATTAAGGGGTTAATAGTGATAGTAGATAGTCTCTTTAAACGACTGTGTGTCCCCCAAATGCATTGGGAATGGTGTAGGATACTCCAATGTGAATTTGCCCCTTGCCCCTCTTTATTTGAATGCAGGAAATGCACTCAACCAAACACATCTCCTGGCATGAGATATACTTACTGTGAGTTAGCTCTAGTGCTGGCTCAGTGAATGTTCCAGGCTGGTTAGCAAAATCCCATGTGCACATGATTTCAATCGGACCACTTTCTTCCACTGATTAGAGGAATAAAATGTCAGACTATGGAGATGTCAGGGAACTACAGTTTCCCCATGAGGTAAGTAATTTATTAGTTTTTGAACTGCATATAAAATAACTTTTTGCATTACCAAGTAAAAACTAGGTCTGGGCATTAGAGTTGACATAACAAGAAGGGAGATAACAGCAGAATAGCAAATGAAAATGTATCTGCTCCTCAGCCTTGTCTTGTATTTGAGATGGCTTTGTACTTATCCCATTGATGTTTAATTATGCTGATTGAGAAATATCAGTTTTGGCTGCAATTGGTTTAGATAAATAATTTAGCTGTTCTAAGAGCTGTGAAAGTGATAGTTCGTCTTTACGTTAAATGTAATCATTTTAGATGAATAACCTTAGCGTACGAGACAAATGCATTTGATGACTATATTATTATTATTTATAGAGTGCCAGGAGATTCCATAGCAGTATAACAATTGAGGAGAATGGATATTAATAATTCTGTTAAAATTGACAATATGCAAGATAAATTATAACATGTTAATACGTATTAGTACGCAAGGAGAAGATGCCCCGACCGTTGCAAGCTTACAGTATTGTGTGAGGATCATTCAAATGTAGCAATGGTCATGTGGAGAAGTTAGTGGCCTAGAAATCTCATAGGTGGGAGTTTAACATTAGACTTTAACATTAGACTTTAACATTAGAATAAGTCAATTAAATAATGACAGAAGTAATTTATGGGCAGGGTGAAGGGACTGGTTATTTGAACGGAAGAGCAGGGACATAGAGCCACAGTGTTGCTAAGGGCTCTGCAGGTAACATCAGGAGTTTACATTTCATTCTGGAGGGTGTGGAGACAAAGTGGAGGGATTAGCATAGTGGGACAGCAGCTAAAGAGCAATGGGTAAAGAAAGTATGTCTAGTAGAAAGCGGCCAGTTAGTATGAGGTTCCAATAATCTGGAATTGATATTACAATAGAATGATTTAACCAAACTAGTGTTTAATCTTGTCTTGTGTGGGGAAAGGATGAATCTGAAACATATTTTAGAAGTGAGGGGCAACTTGGGCTGTTGAGTCGATTGTGGAAGTTTTGAGCTTCGGGTTGTGGGATACCATCAATGATGTGATTTCAGAGAGTAAGGGAAATTAGAATAGATGACGAGAAGAGAGTAGTGTGTCATCATTTGCAATACATTTGGAAGAGGTGTAGAGAGAGAAGCAGAGGCCTAGAACTGAGTCCTGGGGCACATCAACAGAGAGCAGCAGAGAAGATGACCAAGTGCCAAGGAGCAACTAAAGGTATAGTGAGAGAGGTAGGATTTTAGCCAGGGGTGATCAGTGTCACAGATGCCATGAAGGGGATGGTCATCTGTGTCAAAGGCTGCAGAGTGGTGCCTGAGGATATGTAAGAAAAAGTGAATTTTTGTTTAAGCAGTGAGGAGATTTAATTTTGGTGAAAGCTGTCTCAACAATATGTTGCATATGTCAACTGACAAAAGTGTTGAGTAAAATGGATGTTTAGGGTTGGGAGAGAAGTGTTTTGTAGAGAGCAGAGCAATAGCAAGAGAGGGTTAATTTGTAGTGTAGGAAGTCCTCACGCAGATACGGTTAAAGGGCACCTTTGGAGGTTGCAGGTCTGTTTGGAGTTTGATGAGGAAGAAGATGTGGAGGAAGTTGCTATATATATATATATATGGTGCTATATAAAACAATATATCGTAATAATATCCAGCAAGGAATATGAGCTCCTAGAAAAGAGGGAGATCATGGGAGAAAAGAGGGATGGGGATTTTAAATCCCAAAGAACTGTGCTAAAGAGTAGCTATTGAGAGGTATTGGACACCACAGACCCCCTCCCCATCCATTTTATTCTGTGCTCTTCTCAATTTACCACATTTCTCCCTTCCCTTTAGCCCCATATACTTCTCTGATCTGTTAGATTCAGAATATCTTTTGCAAATATTGAGAGAGATAAATAGAGACTGACTCAGTAATTATGTTTGTCTCTTTTGAGTAATAATATGTGTACCAATGATGTTGCCATCATGTGATTGTAGAGATGGAGTTCATGTGATATACTGCTTACAGTCTTCTGCTTCAGGCCAAATTCCTGCACATCACAAGTTTAACAGGACATCGGTGACAGATGCTGCTCTTAGGGTTGTTGAGCGTAGCGGGATTGCCTTTATTGAGACCCAGATTTCCAGGGACACTTTTTCTGACCTACAGTATCAAAATGTTACCATGGGTTTTTTAACGTTTTCAGTGCCCAAAAAATGACTGCTTTGAAGCCCTTTCAAAAATCATCATAGACTGAATGCACACATTCTAATTCATATTGGTGTAAGTAAAGAATGCAGTGTGACTTCTTAATTGAATTGGTTCCTTTATTTTTCAATCTAGTTCTGCAACAAATGTAGGTATCATAGGTGATCAGAGCTGACCATCAACATCCAACCTCATTCTGCTATATTGTTCTTATACCTATACCACAGAGACTGATGGTTTTTTTTATTATATACATACTTTTTTCATTTGTAACTTATTCCATTAAAATGCTTATTTTTGCTGCCCTGCCCTTTGAGGAACTCATGCAAGTCCTGCATTCGCATTCTTTTACAATTTAAATTTGCCCCTTGGGAATGGATAGAATTTAAATTGATTACGTTGTTAGTGGCAGGTGGTGGATGGGTGTGCTGTTCCCCCGAATCTTGTCAAAGCAACAGACAGCATACAAGACGTATGGTCACATAAAGCTGAGATAGAGTCAATAACTAAGGAAAATAATTATTTGTGGAATAGCACAGTGGAAAAGCTTAATATCAATTTTAAGTCGAAAACATTAACTTTTATTCTTGAGGATATGTTGAAAAGAGCTGCTAAAATACTTTGGGGTAAAATCATTTAATGAATGGCTATTTAACTATAATAACTGGAAAAAAATCCTCCCTGGATTAAGTGACCTCAGATAAAATTACATGTTTTCTATAGCTATATATTCATGTATCTATCTAGAGCATGGTATTTCTGACATAAGATTTATGGCTGCTAGAAGTGTTCTTGGTTTTCTCATAGAAGTAGCAGTCATATACAACAAAGCATAAGAATATGAACCACCCCTGTGGGCGAATTTAGTAATGGTATAGCTAATGGTATATAAGTAATAGCTATACATCATCTCATGACAAGCATCATGTACACCTCTACCACGTATGATGACTGGGAGCTCACCAACTATGTACACGTGCCATATGCAGATATGTTTTAGGAAACATGGTAGTATGTCTGTGTCTCGAGCAAATAACCCTTAAAAATGTTTTATTCCTTGATTTTATTCCTTCCTTCAGTTCAGCAGAGTAGGTAGAAAAGCATATTTAACAGTAAGACCTACTTATTGGTTTCACTTAAATCATTCGTATCCATTTTGATTGTGTTGGTTTTTCTTATTCTTATTCCCAGAGACAATATCTGTTATTTTCAGACATACTTGTATGCTGTTTGTGATGATAACGTAACAAAAAGAGCTGTATCCATAAGCAATAGGTATAATACACTTACAATTCAATAGGTATAATACACTTACAATTCAGTCTTTCACTGTGTCATCAAACAATACTGTATTCTTACTATCAATTTGCTCACTTGTCATGCCTTGTGCACTGCTTCCTAGACATGCTGCAAACTAGTGGGGTTCAATGTTCCACAGAGGTGGTTCCAATTATGACGCTTGAGTTAACAACAGCTTATAGGCAGTGACATGAACTGCTCCTAGTTGACACGTGGACTCAATGAATTATTCCGAGAGCCAGAACAATGCACTTAGACTGGCATTTTTGGTGCAGCAAGATGTGTAAACCTTTTAAGGTTATCGTGTTGAAAGTGCATTAGGAACATGTGGCCTTTATGAGTTATGGTTATATAATGGCTTGGGCAATACATCTACAACTAAGGTTGCAGTAAAATTATATGTTACTATGAACTTGTATGATATGGCAACCTAACCCATGTTGCATTGTAAATAATTGCTTTTTCTCCTCTTTGCAGTATGTTGGAAGGGGAGTTACTACAAAATCCTTCTTTTTGCTCCTTTTCCTTCCTCTTTGCTGTAGAAGTTACTTACCAATACAATCATATACTTTGGTCACTGCCCATGTATTTTAAGCACAGGCTGCAACAAGATTTCCAGGGAGTCAATGAAACACCCAACACAACGACATCAGAAAGGCACTCCCATAACTTTAATGAGAATCAGAGAGCTTCTTCCCCTCTTATTGGCTGCTTCAAGCAGCCAAATATTGCATGGAAACTGGATCTCTGAGCTGCGGCAGTCTCCTAAAGGTTAATTTGTTTTTTATAGCAGGTTAAAGAATAATATTAACAAAGTAACTTTAAATATACTTAAAAGATAATAATAATAATAATAATAATAATAATATACATTCATCACTGACTGGGGTGGATAAGACAATAAGCTGTGAATTTCCCACATTATCAATACATTATGCAGGTCCAACTCGGACCTCTTTTGCAGACTAATCTCCCTGCAGATTTGCCCTTGATCATGATACCAGGGAGCTGAAACTCTCACTCAAAACTTTGTTCAGTAAATAGACCCATGAAAACCTCATTTCTGTTACGAACAGAACTTGGAGAAATGTTCATTTCACGTAATCACTGTTTTGCTTCTTGAGAGATAAAATCCCTAGCCTTGGGCCTTCATAATGTGTAGATAAGTCAGTGTTATGAAGTGTTTCATCTCTTTTAGAAACAATTAAATTAATTAATTATGTAAGCCTCCTTTTGTTTTTTTTGGTTTTTTTTTTAGCTAGAAACAGCAAAGAGGCCAATATTAGCTATCTATTTGCCTGACACACATGTAAACAGTGATGGGCATCATGAAAAAAATAAGTTTATCCAGCAGGAAACCAGTGCCTACCAGGCTTCAAAGTTGGATGTAAAGACAACAAAAATAAATCCATATTCATGGTGTAGCTATGTATGGCAAGGGCCTGGCAGGTCTCTCGGTCTATTCTTCAATTCCAGGGATCAGGTTGACCGTGGTCTGAGTAAAATGGACACTCTAGCCATCATATGCACTTCAGTGCATATGACTGTTAAGTGATCCCTTTAAATTATAATTCTCGTCCCTCTGAAAGTGTGCAGTGGGATACTCACCATACCTGGGAACCCCGATTCCTTCAGGTTGCGGGAGCAGGGTCTTATCAGGCCCCACTCCCCAGCCATTACCCCTTTAAATGGGGGTGATTCCCGCGATGTTTCAGGACAACACAAATACATGCACATACACCACACCATTTAATCGTACAAATGCAACCGAATATTTTCCCATATGTACCAAACCAAAGAGTAAAAGTAAAAATAAATAATTGTCTTAACCCCCTCCTCACTAGGTAAATTCCACTATAGTGTGTATATATATATATATATATATATGGTTGTACTAGGGTTGGTGCAAAGATTTATGTTACCCTAGGCAAAAATGGATTTTGCCGCCCTTTTACCTCCACCCCTTGTATGGTGCCTTGGGTGAAGGGTCATATGAGTACATCATACATGTGACCCCCTCACGTGCTTTGACTGCACCTACAATGCAGGTATAGATCACAGGTTGTGCACCCCACAGGTCAGCCCTGGGACCCATAGTGCCAAGATAGGTCTTGCCCTAGCATTGAGATTGCATCCACACAACTGCCCAGCACCTGGATTGTACACATGTGACTTGCCCCAGCATCTAGATTTCCTCCCATCTCTCTGTCTTTTCTCTCCCTCTCTCATCTTTATTTCTTCCCTCTTTAATCCTGCTCTCATTGCACCTCCTCTTTATCTCTCCTATTTTTCCTCTTTCTCTTACCTCACCCCCCTCTTTCTGTTAATCTCTCCTGCTCATTCTTTTTTCCTCTACCTCTTTCCCATACCCCCTTCTCTTTTATCGCTCCCCCTTTTCTTTGATCTGCTCTCTCATTAGCTCTCTTCTTTATCTCATCTGTCCTATTTCTTTATCTCATCTTTACCAATTCTCTTTATCTCTCCTTCCATCTCTGTCTCCCTTTTTTGTCATTAACCCCTTCTCCCATCTCTCATTATCTCATCTCTAATTCTTATTCTCTCCATTTTCCCCATATTTCTTCCTTCTTACTAGCTCCCCCTTCTTCCCATATCTCATCTTTCTCTTCATTATCTCTCTTTTTTTTGTTGTTTTACTATTTCTCCCGTTTTTCACTATATTTCTCCTTTATCCCCGTCACTTACCTTGCTGGGGTCCTGTGGTGGGGCATGAGGCCTCTTTCTCACTAGTCTGTAGCGGTGCTTGCAACCTCACTGCTGAGCCAGGGGCAAATCCAGAGAATGACCTTGAGAGGGGCACTCACATTAACACACAACCACAGACATCCAGAAACATCCAGAAACTTACACTAAGGCACACAGACACTCACACCAACACAACTGGACACTAAGTACTCACAGATCCAGACACACAGCATTAGCACACATGCACACACTAAAATACACAACCAGACACCAACACAAACATACCCAGACACTCAAAGACACACAAATACCTAGGCAGACACAAACTAGCATACCCAGCTACACATACATACCCAGGCAGACACTAACATACATATTCAGACACACTAAAATACCCAGGCACATGTGCATACCCTGGAAGCCACACAAATACATACCCAGGCAGAAACTAACATACAGACACATACACTATCATAACCAGACACACACTAAAATTACAGACATACACCCTAACATACCCAGGCAGACAAACACCCTAACATACCCAGGGAGACACACAAGCACATTCCCAGCCAGACAGACATACACAGACAGACACACACTAATATTACAGACAGACTCTCACCCCTAAAATACCCAGCTACACATATATACCCAGGCAGACACATACACGCACACCACTCACCCCCAGGAAGCTTCTGCCTGCCTTTCCCAGCAAGCTGCCGCACTACCCCCGCGGAGTCTCACAATGTGATGTTTCGAGACCGCGCTTCCTCCCCATGTAGATTGCACACACGGATCAATCTTTAGGACTATTAAAAAGGGGAGCTGCAGATGCCCTCTAAGGTGGGTCTCTTATTTTTAAAGAATGCATAATAAAGCACTCATCAAGCACTTTAAAGTGCATTCCTTTTGGTGATACTGTCAGCAACATTATACCGTCCCTTTAACTATGTGCAGCTAAAAATACTATGAGCTGAGAGGGCAACTGCCAAATGTTTCCTTTCAGTTTAGATTAGAAATATAATCATACCTGGGAATGTTCACAATTACCTGAACCTGAGCTTATTTAAATATTAACCCTTTAACGGCCCATCATGGAGCTTCCATGTAGCGACTCATCAAATGTGTAAACCAAGCAGCTCTAACATTTATTATTTAAACATATGCTTCAATTGAGTCACCTGAATTCAAGCAGGGATGTCAACTGGAAGCAAAAATAATTAGGAATCTTATGGACAGTATGAATTAGTCAGCTTCTGAGCGTGTGACCCTGAGGTTTTGCCCCTTCACCCTGAGATTGGAGCAAAAACCCTACGACTCAAAGTTAAACCTTAAGAGACATGAATATAATTTACATTTAGGTTTAAGCAACAATATATAGGGCAGGGGAGTCCAAACTGCGGCCCTCCAGCTGCTGCAGGACTACATCTCC
>VKOC01021752.1:0-11594 GCA_009364415.1 Spea multiplicata
TTTTCGTACATATCACAATTTACCACATCTTCTTAGTCTGGCTGGTCCAAGGGTTCTTGGTTTCTTTAATTCAGTGGCCAATGCTAATTCCTTTCATAAAAGAAATAGCATTTGTTTTCAGTGGCTTTGTTTCACTGTCCCTTGTTCACTGAGCTACAGATGTACTAGATCAAGTGAAAGAACTTGGTCAACTACTATAAGTCCATACACATTCAGGGCATTTTCCTAAATCTTGTCTTTGGACACGTGTCAGACATCTGGAACATGTAGACAGATAAGAACGGCTCCTCAGGGTATTGTTAACTGGGTAAGCTCGAAAACCAAGATTTAATAACTCATATACATAACTCCTATATGTTCTTCTAATTGAGGGAAGAAATGATGGGCATGGTTTGATTTATTATCTATCGACACTAGCTTGTCTGAGATCATTATGTAACATTTTTGTTTTTAATTCTGCTCCATCAAGAAAACATATTTAGTCTAAGGACAACAACAAAAAGCATCAGCAGCACCTCCACTAAGCACTGCCAATTGTTTTGTGAGAACAAGCCCAAGTTTTATAATGAACACAGACAATCTCATTGTTTTAAATGAGAGAGATGAACAACATTTGCTCAGGTAAAACAGCTGTTCAGAAAGAATTGTCCCAAATCCTCATCCATCAAAATAATGTATAACAGCAGATTTCTGCAACTATTCTTAATTTTTCCTCACATCTTAATTTATTGGCATAACAGCAATTAAATTAATCACAACAGCTGTTCTCTGACATTCCGCATGGTACACAAGACAGGAGGCCTCCACATATTCTATGTCTATGGCAAGCTCTGCATCACAGAGGTTTGATAAGATTGTTAACACTTAAGGGTGCTATGCCGAGTAGAGTATGTTGAATGTGAACAAAAGTTCTGTACCAATTATTCAGTTTATTCATGCACAGCATAACTGCTTCCTAAGAGAACCAAATGAATCTCTAACTTTAGCTAGGTAAAGTAACAATCGCACTCTAACCTCCTCACTATCCACCATAACTTAGAACATTCTCATGTTCTAAGTTATATATTTTTTACTTTATGAAGAGAGTGATTTTACATCACTGAGATGATGCCAGATAAAAGGAACAGGAGTTTTAGATGTTTACACTGTGAGGACATAAACATTTTAGAATTTTCAAGCATTAGCTAATATTTGTACTCATAGCATTAACTTTTTGCATTAACATTTACCACTATGCCTAGGTTAGTAATGCTTTTTTGACATTACTTCTCCATAATGTAATTTTGTTACAAAGTCTGTTGCCTTCTTAGTCGTTAAAAGGTGTTACTGGGGATGGAGCTTATGTTGAACAAAGAATAAGAGAATGTGAGACTGGGCAGAAAGAGTTAGGGGATGTAAGCTAATACAACTCTGTTGAAGTTTTGTGATATTCTTGAATGCAAGGCGGTCAAAGGTACTCTTAATGTGCATTTACGATGCCTACCCTATTCCTACACTTGCTTTCTGATGCTGTTTGATGGAAAGAAAATATGTGAGACAGAGAAAATGTGAGCAGTTACTCTATGTGTATGTTATACAGTATCTCACAAAAATGAGTACACCCCTTACACATTTGTAAATATTTAAATATATCTTTTCATGTGACAACACTGAAGAAATGACACTCTGCTACAATGTAAAGTAGTCTGGATAACAGTGTAAATTTAATGTCACATCAAAGTAACTCAACACACAGCCAGTAATGTCTAACACCTTGGCAACAAAAGTGAGTACACCCCTAAGTGGAAATGTCCAAATTGGGCCCAAACTGTCAATATTTTGTGTGGCCACCAATATTTTCCAGCACTGCCTTAACCCTCTTGGGCATTGAGCTCACCAGAGTTTCACAGGTTGCCACTGCAGTCCTCTTCCACTTCACAGAGCCGGTGGATATTAGAGACCTTGTGCTACCCCACCATCCGTTTGAGGATGCCCCACAGATGCTCAATAGGCAATAGGGTTTAGGTCTGGAGGCATGCTTGGCCAGTCCATCACCTTTACCCTCAGCTTCTTTAGCAAGGCAGTGGTCGTCTTGGAGGTGTGTTCGGGGTCATTATCATGTTGGAATACTGCCCTGCGGAGGGGATCATGCTCTGTTTCAGTATGTCACAGTACATGTTGGCATTCATGGTTCCCTCAATTAACTGTAGCTCCCCAGTGCCGGTAGCACTCATGCAGCCCCAGACCATGACACTCCCACCAGCATGCTTGACTGTAGGCAAGACACACTTGTCTTTGTACTCCTCACCTGGTTGCCGCCACACATGCTTGACACCATCTGAACCAAATAAGTTTATCTTGGTCTCATCGGACCACAGAACATGGTTCCAGTAATCCATGTCCTTAGTCTGCTTGTCATCAGCAAACTGAATGCGTTCTTCCTTGTGCATCATCTTTAGAC
Organism: Spea multiplicata; assembly: GCA_009364415.1. NCBI lineage: Eukaryota > Metazoa > Chordata > Amphibia > Anura > Pelobatidae > Spea > Spea multiplicata. The sequence continues at coordinate 2,441 of VKOC01021752.1, forward strand.
GAGTCTTCCTTCTGGGACGACAGCCATGCAGACCAATTTGATGCAGTGTGCGCCGTATGGTCTGAGCACTGACAGGCTGACCCCCCATCCCTTCAACCTCTGCAGCAATGCTGGCAGCACTCATACGTCTATTTCCCAAAGACAACCTCTGGATATGACGTTGAGCATGTGCACTCAACTTCTTTGGTCGACCATTAGAGATTTCTTTGCCATGAGGTGCTATGTTGAACTTCCAGTGACCAGTATGAGTGAGTGTGAGAGCGATCACACCAAATTTAACACACCTGCTTCCCATTCACACCTGACACCTTGTAACACTAATGAGTCACCGGGGAGGGAAAACAGCTAATTGGGCCCAATTTGGACATTTCCACTTAAGGGTGTACTCAGTTTTGTTGCCAAGATGTTAGACATTAATGGCTGTGTGTTGAGTTATTTTGAAGGGACAGCAAATGTACACTGTTATCCAGGCTGTACACTGACTACTTTACATTGTAGTAGAGTGTCATTTCTTCAGTGTTGTCAAATGACAAGATATAATAAAATATTTACAAAAAGGAGGGATGTACTTACTTTTGTGAGATGCTGTATTTTCCATTTCCAAATATATTTCCATTATATGGTATTGATACCTTGATGCCTATAATCTAGGTATCCCCAAATGACAGTAAACAAAGTGATTTTACCTGATGAAAAAAGTTCCTTTGCAGGAGGAGGAATGCTGCCTATGACGCCAAAAACACCATCCCCACCGTCAAACATGTAGGTGGAAACATGCTTTGGGGGTGTTTTTCTACCAAGGGGACAGGACAACTTCTTTGAATCAAAGGGATGATGGATGGGGCCATGTACCGTCAAATCTTGAGTGAGAACCTCCTTCTCTCAGCCAGGCCATTGAAAATGGGTATTGAAGATGGGTATTCCAGCATTAAAATGACCCAAAACACACGGTCAAGGCAACAAAGGAGTGGCTCAAGAAGAAGCACATTACGGTCCGGGAGTGGCCTAGCCAGTCTACAGACCTCAATCCCATAGAAAATCTGTAGAGGGAGCCGAAGATTCAAATTGCCAAAAGTCAGCCTTGAAACCTTAATGACTTGGAGAGGCTCTGCAAAGAGGAGTGGGACAAAATCCCTCCTGAGATGCATGCAAACCTGGTGGTCAACTACAAGAAACATCTGACTTCTGTGATTGCGAAAAAGGGTTTTGCCACCAAGTACTAAGTCATGTAAAATGCAAATCAATGTATAATTTATTTGCCTAATTCTGGATTTTTTTGTTGTTATTCTTTCTCTCACAATAATACAATAAGCCACGGATCTTTTACAGTGGGTAAATATACAAAATCCTTCAATTTATATAACTAATTTTCTAGTAACTAAACTCCACCACACTAACTACCCAATTAACATTAAAAATTACATCTAAAAAATAAAAAAAAATTTGAAACTTGGGTCTAGGTCCTTTTTCTTTCTTGTCTTGGTCTCTCCAGCTCAAAATCACATCCAACAAAAAAATAAAACTTTTTTTTGATTGTGCTCAACTTCTAGAAACTACTGTTTTATTGTTATTATGTGAACTAATCTTGTACATAAGACACTAACTCTTTATCTAAAATGTTCTTATCTCAAGTACAAGAAAGCCTACATTGAATTCTCCAGAATTCTGGAGCACCCCCTAGTCCAGGTGCCCCAAGCAGTAGTATGAACAGCCCTGACATTGTTTTTATTTGTTAATTGATGAATCCCATAATCTTGTTGCTAACAAATGATTATCATAACATGGGGTCATCTTGCATTTCATTTAATAGTGGGTGTTTTCTTCCACACCTAATCTAGAAGTCTATTTTATATGAAGCTATCCATTTATTAGAATCTTTCTGAACATCTGTGAATATTCTGTCAGCCTAAGGTAGACAGAGATTGTGACATTTATGTAGGGAATCTTCCAACAACCTTTCAGCAGAAGTGGAAGAGGTAAATAACATTATTTAACCCTTTAACAAACTTAACCGCAAAAGCGGTTAGTTAACAACCTTTGACGGTCCTGAACCGTCATTAAATGAAATAAGCGTAGAAAGTGATCAACGATCACTTTCCTTGCTTAAACTGCGTTTATCCATGATTACCTCCTAAACTTCAATGGCACAGACTGAACCAAAATAGAGAAAAAAGCGCACTTTCCAAATGTGGCATTTTAATCCGAAACAACCCGACAAACACATGCATGTGGGGTATCACTGCACTCGGGAGATGTTGCTGAACACATATTGGGTTGTTGTTTGATAGTGACACATATCAAGAGCTATGAATTCATTCATGAAGTACAATTTGTGTGAAAAAAAATAAAAATACCACCAAAGGCTGGTGGTAGAATATATAATGTATTTTTATATATGATTCATGCCACTGATAGAAACATTATTTATTACACATTGATTTACTTATTTATATGATTATTAATTTATAATAAATCGAAAAAACTGTTTTCACAAAAGATGGTAATTAGAGAAAATATCATCATGCTGTCACGTACAAGTAGTTAGGAGTGGTCAGGTAGGACTCCAGGACAGAACAGGTCAAACAAGCCGAGGTCAGTTTTCCGGAGAGCAGGATAGTCATATAACGGAGCCGAGGTCAGGATTCAGGAAATCAGGATAAACGTAAACGTAGCCGAGGTCAGGAATCAGGAAATCAACGAAGTCAGACAAGCCAGGATCATACACAGGAATACGGAATCAGGAAACGCTATCTGGGCACTAGCACAAGGCATAGACAACCAACAGAAGGCAAGGTCAGACAGAACTGAAGAGGTTTAAATAGGAACCGCAGAGGAAGTTCAAATCTCCCGCCAAACCTCATGACGTCACTTCCAATGTCCGGGAATCGCCACCATCATGATTGTGGCGGAATCTCCCTCATATATGCCTGCAGTGAAAAAAGTGGAAAAGTGGGGTAAAAAATGAAAAAACTAATTTTTTTCTACTTATTGTTATACATAATACCAGTAAAGTATTTAAGCAAGCATGGGATAGGGCTATGCCAAGCTAAGTATATGAGGAAGGGCAAGTACTAAAGGAGAGTACTTTCAGAGGGTTGGGCAAGACTGGATGGGCCTTCATGGTTCTTATCTGCCTGTCAACTTATCTATGTTTCTAATAACAAATTCGTACACAAAGTCGCTTGATCAATGGGATAGATGGTCCAAATATATTCATTAACTTGTCCTGATTTGGAAACCACCCAACATGGCCAGGATTTTTATCTATTTTGACCGGTATAGGGCAAATATTGCAAGGCATGCATCACATTTTTGAAATGTAATTTTTTTCAAATTTGACATGGTAGTCTAATAACTGCAATAGTTGTCACAGATACTGATTATCCCCCAAAAATTATATGTTTATGAACAGTAGATAAGTCAAGGTGTACAACTAGGGTAATTTTGACACTTTTCAAACAGGGATTTTATCGCCAATTGCTGCCAAATTTTGAGGTATTTTTATATTTTTTTGTTTTTTTTGCATATGTTGCAATGTTGCTTTAGATTTTATATTATATTTTGTATAGAATATGTGCAACTGCAGAAAAAAACACCAAACTGTGTTCACCAACATCCCCCGGTTCCAACAAGGCCTCACATGCATGGTTCATGCATTTTTTGAGGAAGCTATGAGGGCAAAACTGGAACATGTGCATTTACATTTTTTTAAATATTTTTTTTTATCAGATTGCTTGTAAGTGACAGGTTTAGGCCGCTGACATCAATCAGGGAGACGGATCAATAATCAGCGACTTAAAATGTCACTGACAAGTGATCAGGTAATAATTATGATTTTTTCATTAATAATTTGTGTTTTTTCATAATTACCCTAGATGACCCCTCTCTCTTTGTAGAGCAGGGTCATCCGTGGGCTGCCATAATGATCCGATCACTCCTATTGGCCAGGAGCGATCTGATCAGCCCAGCATTTGACCTGGAAGCACCCTGGACTTTCAGGTCAGTGCTGTTATTTTTTTTTATTATTATTATTATTTTATTTTTTTTTTAATTTATTTTTTAATTTTTATTTTTTATTTTTAACTCTTTCAATGCTGATGCTCCATTGAAGCACAGCATTGATTGATATTTAGTTCCCACAAGCTTGTGGGGACTAATATTAACCCCTGCAATGCTGCGATGGGGGTCATAAACAATCGCAGCATTGAAGGGGTTAATTGAGGAAGAGGGGGGGGTAGGTCTCCACACTAATGTGGAGACCAAAGAGCCCTGTCTCCCTGTCCCTGAAGCTGCCTCTGGCAGCTGGGACACAATCTCCAATAGACTGGAGATTGTAGGGGAGGAGTCTCTCTGATCAGCCCTACAGGGCTGATCAGAGGACTTCTGGGAGCTCGTTTTTGCTGTTGCTGGTCTGCCTGGCAGACCACCAGCAGCAGAATCCCCTAAAAAACGGGAATTAACCCCTTCAATGCCACGATCGCGGCATTGAAGGGGTTAACGCTGCACTGATGCTCTCATGGAGCGATCAGGCAGCAGGGGGGTGTTGGATCATTCAACACCCCCACCCCTTCCCTGAAGCTGCCTGTGGCAGCTGAAACCGCGATTGCAAATGTTTCTGCAATCGCTGTTTCTGCCTACAAAATCACTCCGTGGGAGTGATCGTAGGCTTGGGGGCGGGCTTAGACAGGCTGTGCTGTCTGCCCAGACTTCTGGGCAGACAGCAGCAGCAGCGCCCCCACGATCACCGCGATTGTGGTGATGTGGGGGGCGTTTTTTGGAGGAGACGTACCTGGTACGTCCCGGTCTACCGGTGACCAGTAACCAGGAAGTACCAGGTACGTCCCGGTTAAATTGTTGAATTATGCACTTGATGCACTTTATTTGATTGCATGACCCCCCTAGGTAGGAGTTAGGAGAGGTGAAAGGAAAGATATTGATTTCGTGGTGGATCATCGTAGTGCGCCGACGCGATGTTACCCACCCAGAGGTCCTGTCTTTGCTCGATGTCTGGACCTGTGTGCGCACGCTTGATGATATTTATCTCGAGCCTGCACACTAGGGTAAAAGCGCCGGATGCGGGGCAGTGAATAACTGGGTGGAGACGTGGGGTTGGCGCCAAGATGTAGCCAACACATAATTTCCTGTGGGAGGAATATAAATAACCTACACAATGGGGGAATAACAGCGGCCCCTTGAGAAAGGAGAACCGAAATGGTGTAGGGGAAGTGGAGGTCATATTTACATAATGGGTAAGCAGTGTAGCACTTTATGGTAATACCTTGTGTGGTTATCAGATGGTCCATGTATATATGTGAATTTAATATGAATTGATGCATATTATAAGCTGGAATGCGATGGCATGTTATAATGGATAAAGGTTATTGTATTGCCCAGTTTGCGCCATAGAGAGTAATTGAGGTATTTACGCCTTATTGCTATTTACATTAAATGCCACAGTGCATACAGGCTACTTTACATATACAACTTTAGTACCTTCATATGCTCAGAATATCATGCATAAAAGGGTTAAAATACCAGCATTTGAAATACCTTGGGGTGTCTGGTTTTAAAAAAAAATATGGTTTGATGGGGTAAATTGAATTATCCAGCTTCAAAGATGGCCCACTTAGGACATGAGGGCAGTAGGACAATAAAGTTCCAAGTTGAAAAATGCGCACTCCTCAAATGTAGCATTTTAAATCCCCGACAAACCCATGCATGTGGGGTATCACCATACTCAGGAGATGTTGCTGAACACATATTGGAGTGTTGTTTGAAGCATACCAAGAACTATGAATTCATTTCTGAAGTACAATTTGTGAGAAAAATAAATTAAAAACAAATTACGATTACAAAGTTTGACAAATTGTGGTTGTATAATTAGTGCATGGAAAGGGTTAAAATACCAGCATTTGAAATACCCTGCGGTGTCTAGTTTTCAAAGATATATGGTATATGGGGATAAATGTTCCAAAGAGGAGATGGAGGCAGAATGACCAGATTTGGAAAAAAAGGTTTGGAAATCATAAAACGCTACTTGTACTTATTGCCCTATAACTTACAAAAAACAGCAAAAAAAACATTGGGTATTTCTAAACTCAGGACAAATAGTAGAATCTATTTAGCTAGTTTTTTGTAGTTTTTGTAGGTGTGCAAAAGATTTTTCAAATAAAAATATTCTTTGTAATGAAAATATGTATTACAAATGTGGTGGTATAGTCTAGTTCTGAGACTACAGTGTGCTTTTAGAAGTCATTTTTGTATCTTGACAAATACTAATTAACGTAAATTACCTTCAGAAATACTGATCAAATCTAAAAGGAACCCTCCAATATTCCGTAGATTGATGCAGTTGATGATTGCAGCATTTAAACATTTTAACTACTCTCACTTGCATTTGCAATCAGCTATTAATGCTTGGTTATGGTCTCCTGTTTTCATTTTGCCTCCTTCTCTTCTTCCCTCAGTCCACCCACACAAGCATTTTAATGTTTTTTTTTCCAATTCTAGTGAAGCATATGATAATGACCAGCTAAACTTTACATAAGATGTCACATACAGAGATTAGTGAAATCGTCTAGGGATACTTCCCACAGAAACACTCCAAGATCTTGTGGAAAGCCTTCCCAGAAGAGTGGAAGAAGTTATAACTGGGGAACAACTACATATTAATGTCTTTGTATTTGGAATGCAATGTCATCAAATTCCCTGTTGGTATAATGATCAGGTGTCCCAATACTTTTGTCCATCTAGTGCATAAATGCCCCTTATCCAGTTCACAATTGTCTTTGGGATCTTTTCATATCTGTCTCCTCCTCTTTTGTAGAATCATCCTTACTATTATTATTTTTGGAATCTTTGGATTCCGCAGATAGAATGAGTGAGAAAAGTTCAATGTATTCTCTTCTCCATATATTATCTTTCACCACCAATTTTAAATGTATTACCAGTGGACCTGAATAGGCCACATATGAGGTCAATCTAGTCCCCTCTGGGATATTCCCAGTGTTTACTGCAAACTCTGACATCACTTGCGACTCCCTTAGCAACTCTGCACTAGATCCTGTTTTGCTATTAGTATCTGATTTTGGATCTGACACTACTGTGATCTGTCCCTTTAATGGATAATGGCACTTGCACACACAGAGGAGCTGTGAGAGCACCTGCTATAGTTTCCAAAGGGGAGACTGATACCACTGACTTGGGATGGGGAATATGAATATATATATGAAGGGACCAGGCTTCTGTGTTGCCTTGCACTGTAGTGAAGCATTTCAGCTGGGGAAGTACCTCTAGCAGGGCTGTTGGATTTAGCCTGAGGGCCCTAGACTCTAAGCAGCATAACTCCCCCTATCAAAACTGTCCCTAGTTAAAGGGGTATTTCTCCCCCTAGCCTCTCTGATGACCTCTGATGCCTCAACCCCCAGCATGTCTGATGGAGGGGTACTAATCTGGTTCTCCGTACACCCTTAACATTATTAGTTTGCCTTGCTTTGATAGGAGTCGTCTTCCTGAGTACTTCTGTGTCCTAACATGACTGCAGCACCATCTGAGTGCGAGAGCGATCTCCTCTGCTGGTCTTATCTTCATTGTAGCAGTTTATGGGTCGGGCTTTCCTCTCTTGGATGCCTACTGGTGTTGCTGCAGTTTTCCATCCGGTGGATCAAGGCTCAGTCTGTCTGGAGGCCTCCATAGGCTTGCAGGCTGGAGCAGCCAGGGTGCTTGTTCCGTCACTGCCTAGTCCTCTTCCGGAGTCCTGTCCTCCACCAGCAAGTTTGCCAGATGACCGCTGTCATGGCTTGCAAAAGAGAGCACGGATGAACAACAAGGGTGAGGGAAGAGGAGACACAAAAAAGAATATAAAAGCACAACACAATATTGGGACAAACGGAATAAGGAAAGGCTGGCTTCCCAACACATTCTAATAAAGCTATCACCCACACTTCCACTACCCAGCCATGCCACCCAAATCCCTCCCTGGCAAGCTCCCTCCTCAGCATGCTGCCAAATGCACCCTCTAGGGAAGTCCTCCCCCTGAGTGCTGGATGATCTACAAATGGATAAAACTTGGAACAGTGGTGAAGCATCTAGGAATGGCCAACCTACAAAAATTCCACCAAAAGCGCATCAACGAAACATCCAGGTGGTCAAAAAAGAACCCAGACTGACATGTGAAGGACTGGCATTCATGTGAGAGTTGCTAGGAGAGAAACAATGTTGTCCAAAAAGAACACAAATGCTTGTCTCACATTTGCCAAAAAACAACTTGATGGCTTTTGGGATGATATTCTGAGGACTGATGAGTCAAAAGTGGATTTTTTTGAAAGACATGGACCCAATTACCTCTGGACTATGCTAACACAGAATCCCACAGTAAGAACATCATATCAACAGTCAAACGTGGTGGTAGTGTAATGTCTGGGGCTGCTTTTCTACATTAGGACCTGGGCGAGTTGCCATAATTGATGGAACCATGAATTCTTCTCTGTACCAAAAAATCCTGAAGGAGACTGTCTGGCTGTGACCTAAAGCTCATGAGCAAATGGATTATGCAGCAAGACAATGAACTGAAGCACAAAAGCAAGCCCTCTTGTGAACATCTCATAAGAAACAGAATGAAGGTTTTAGAGTAGCCTAGTCAAAGTCCTGACTTGAATTAGATTGAGATGCTTTGGCATTACCAATATAGCTGAATTAAAACAATTCTGCCAAAAAGAGTGGGCCAAAATTCCTTTACAACAATGAAAGAGACCTATTGTCGATTATCACAGTTGTTACCGCCAAGGGTGGCACACCCAGTTATTAGGTTTAAAGGGCAATTGTTTTTTTCACATGGGTGATAAAAGTTTGATTAGCTCTTTCTCTTCAGTAAATGAAATGTTCGTTTAAAAGCTGTATTTTGTGTTCCTCACATTGTTCTCATCACAGTATAGTTAACACTATTAATTAAATTATTACATTAGTTATTAGTTAAATTATTACAACCATTCTCTGTTTTTATGCTTACTTTCAGCCTCTTCTTAAATTACTTGTGTATTTTTAGCTTCGTCGACCAACCAAGCTTCTTTTATTTTAGCCTGATTAGATGTCACGTAGGCTTTGGAAGTACCGTATTTGCTCGATTATAAGATGACCCTGATTATAAAACGACCCC
>VKOC01021756.1:0-35000 GCA_009364415.1 Spea multiplicata
AGTAGTCCGCACAGGGCGCCAGAACACCTAAGGCCGGCTCTGCACACACAATGACTCAGCCTGCACCCTTGGTTATGAGGAAAAAAGACCTAGAAGGTCAGAAAAAAAGTCACCATGGGTAGGTTGGTGTGCTATCAGAGAAGATGTAAATTTATAATCTTGTTTTGATCTCCTAGAAAAGAGGGAAATTAGGGGAGGGAATAGGTATTTATGTCCTTAAGGTGGTTCAATTTTTATCAGAAGAACCGTGGGCATCTAAATATTTAGACTGAACTCTAACCTACAATGTCCTGATAAATTACATATTGCATTAGGGACTTTCTAGTATTGGTGAATGCTTAAACCCCTCCAAGATATAATTTGTTGATAAAATAAAATGTTATCTTATCCAGATAATGCTAAATTGTCATGACACTTTGTGTAACCTATTAGATTGATTTGAAGTGGAACCGCCCTATATGAATGATATACCAATATATCTGGACTTATTGTCTGCACCATGTCTGCGTGTCAGAATTTAAACAATGAAAATATTTTGAAAAACAGCACATATAGAAAGTACTAAAGGTTTCATCTGTAAGTATAATAATAGCCATCAACATTTCAAGTCTGACCAGAAATGGTATCACCACCTTTAGACAGAAGTTATTTGAGCATAAATCATCTCCCAAAAGAGTCACTGAGTAAATACCCTTTTAGATGTACATTTTCATGCTGTAATATTTTTAGATGTTCATATAGATCTGAATTTACTTGACCTGCATTTGAATGAAGCGCAACGTAAACAATGCTGGTTTTTCATGTCAATGAGTAGAAAACTGAACAGGTGGTTTACTGGCTTTGATATAATGGATGATGTCTGTAGATTTGCTACAACTATTCAGTACGTGAAACAAACATAATGGGATCTTTTTATCTGATCTTCTGCATGCAAATGAATATTATTATCATTATTATTATTATTATTGCATTACATTATTTGAAATGGTCAAAGATGGAGATGTTATATGATGTACCTGGTTGTTGTAGGTAAACGTAGATGGATTCCATCTAATTGTCTTGCAAATTAAGTGGTATAAGAATGCAAGTATTGTTCCAATGTTAGTTTGCAGATGGAAAGCAGATGACAGTGACCCCTGAAAGCATAGAGAACAGTATACTCACCCAGAATTGGGTACATGGTACCACAAGAAGAAAGACAAGTTTTAACACAAAGGAAAGGCAAACGAAAAAAAACGCCAGCTCCGGAAATGACAGGGCAACATGCATCCAAATAAAAACAAAACAAGCTTTTTTAGACGTTAAGAAACACAATAGACCAAAGCTAAACACGAACAAACCTTAGATTACTAACAAATTAATACCTGTGATGAATTTATTGAATTATGATGAATAATATAATATATAGAAAATCACATTTATTGGTTAGTAATTAATTTTATTGTTTTGCATTTCTTTCTGTTACTTTACACTACATACTTCAGATTTCATTCATCATGATTAGCGTTAGGGCATGTATTGTGATTTTGTTTTCACATGTGTGCCATCAATACTGAAGTGGTTTGCTCATGGCCATATTATGCTGTGTTATTAATTGTTTTTATTTGACTCCCTTTTTTATTTAAGAGGTCCAGCTTGTTCCCTTACTAGGCTGCTTTTGAATAAGCCTGTGAATGCGAAATGCATCAATCATTGGCTCTGGCCCTGTTTGATTCCGCTCTATGCTTTGTGTTTGTTAACATCTAAGTACATGAATAAAGCTTGTTTTAACCCCTTCCTTTCAATGGCTGATTTTATTTTTGTACCCTTCATGACAGTGGATGTTTTATAATTTCTGAGGTGCTTGTCTTGAAAACTTGAAAAAAAGCACTTTTTCTGTTATTTGAAAAATATTTCACTCATCTACAAAGCCTAATTAAAAATAGTGCTAAATAGATTCTACTATTTGTCCTGAGTTTAAAAATACCCAATATTTCATATCTTTTGCTTTTTATGCAAGTTATACGACAATAAGTACAAGTAGCATTTCAAAACCATTTTTTTCCCCAAAACTGGTCATTCTGCCCCATGTGCCATTTGGTACATCTTTGAAGCTCAATTTACCCCCATCAACATCATAACCATAGGGATATGGAATGCTTCAGCATTTGCCAATATAATGTAGAAGAATGGAACCCTTAGTCCACTGCAGTGAAAATTGGTTAGTCTTACTAACACATGTTTTGAGTTATGCATAGGTCCAGGTTTTCTGCGTTAAAGTCAAAGGTCGTTTGCCCTCTTACATGACTGATCTGCAGCACAGAGTGGGTCTTGTTCTATACATATTTGTATGGGTGATGGTGTTCCCCTATAAGTCTTGTGCCAATTCATCAGATAGACCCCATCATAAATGATCTAATGGAGCTGCTTTGTTCCAGGTGGTTGGATTTTGGTTTGATTAGTTTGACTAACTAATGCTAAAAGAAGGGTGCAGCATGCAGACTAAACCTGGTTCAAGATTGGGAATGATAAGGGCACGGATGAAAAAGGAGAGGCGAGTGAAAAAAATAAATAAAAGATGATTACATTCAGGGCCGGCCCTACAATGGAGCCGACTGGGGCAAGCGTTTTTTTTTTTAAGCGGACGAGAGAGAGGGAAGCAGAGTGGTTTTCGCTTACCCGCTCGGCGCCCCTCTCTCTCTCCTCTGCGGCGAGTCTCCCTGTTCGGTCTCGGTGTCGGCTTGTAAAATTGACGTCACTTCCGGCGCTCAGCGTTACAAGCCGGCACCGTGGCAGAGCAGGGAGACTCGCCGCCAGGACTGTTTTAAAGATAAGTACAATAGTAGATAGATAATACTATAGAAATGGGCGCCGGCGAAGTTTAATATGCCGCCCCCCCCCGGCGTTGGCGGGGGGGGGCGGCATTTTAAACTTCGCCCCAGGCGGCATTAAATCTTGGCCCGGCCCTGATTACATTTGTCAAGGAATTACAGAAATATGTTCGATAAAGATGTTATGAGATATGAAAGGGTGGTATGAGAAGAGTGAAAAGGTAGCAATTCTCCTTGTCCTTGTCCTTTTATTGTCTCATTCCATATTGCCTCACCACCATATAAAATGCCAGTTGTCTCTACCCGTCTTTTAGTCTTTCTGAATTTATTCTCACATTCTGCTATTCCTACTGTCTGTCCACTTTCCAGTGTTTATGTTCATGATAATAATAATGATGAAAACAGTTTAGGCAAACAAAAGCAAGGAATTTTGAGAATGTAAAATATGCATACCTGGGAACTTCTGGGCTCTGGCTACAGACCCTAGCCCTAAGAAATTATTCATAATATAAATCAGTTATGTGTTAAAGATCCATATCTAAGTCTTCACCAAATAAAATACATCCCAAAATACTTGCTAAAAATAAAATCACAAAAGAAAAGGTTCTCTTTTTCATGAATTCTAAGAATCACATTAGAGGAGAGGTTTGTTTTTTGTATATGCATTGTTGCGTTAATGCACAAATTGTTTAAAGTCTTTATGTTAGAAGAACAAACTTTTCATTTGACATTTTATGTTAACCTCCCACATAGTCTCCTCTGTTTATTTTGCTATACAATGACTCAATATGACAAACTGACCTTTAAGAGTAAGGGTAATCCTTACTATTGTACCATTGCACCTAACAAATGCATATACAAATGCTTACATGAAAGCATACAAGTGGGATGAAATGTCATCTTCAGCAAGCCAATGTTTCTTTTATTATGGTGTACTTTAATTGTTTTTATTAAAGTGTTCATCAAGTCATCATATGCATTTTAATGTGAGGTAACATTGACATGTATTCCCACCTGAATTACTAGAATATAAAAAGAGCACAAAAGATACATAAATGTAAATTTTTTTTGGGTAAAATTTTTGGCATGTGCTATGGAACATATGTAACAAATGAGAAAAATATTGTCTGTCATTATGTTTAGCATGTAAAATACAGTATCCTACTAACTTTTCCTGTCTTCCTCTTTATCCAAGATAAAAATACCATTGATTTTACCTTTTTTTTTACCTGCAGCCAGCTCACTGTTTTGCTTACCTATCTCTTGTTTTCAACCTGACCTTTGAACAGCATCTAGCCCCATCCTCTCAGACAGCTTATACAAATTTTCCAAATTGACAAGAACCACTTTGTCTTGCCCTTTTTTTAAGCACTACGTTAGCCTTCCAAAACAAGTTCCATACTTATTCTCGTCTTATATTCAAGGTTGTTTTATAATCTGACCTCAAATAGAGGTCTGGCTGCAAGACTAAGATCCAGATCCCCTGCAGCTTTGCTGGGGACCTGTATCCACCTCTCGGGCAGCTGGTGGACATCTGCGTGATGCGTGTACCCTCTGCTGCTACCCGGATTTTCTGCCAGGCTTCTAAGGTGAAGCAATGGCATGACATGACCTTTCCGGTGCTCCACCATAGAAGCCCCAGTGGAAGTACCGGCCAGCAGCAGCGAAGGTTGTCTATGTATATAGTGCAGACGTAAACCGGCTGCCCCCCCCCCCATGACACCAGGGAGTCTGAAGCATGCGGCACAAGTCTAGTGATGCATTGGTAAGTCGGGGGGGGGGGGCATAAAGGGGATATAAGGCATATTAGGGGGGAAGATTGGCAAACGGAGGAATAAGGCATTTCTGGGGGCCGGAGTGATAAATAGGGTGCATAAGGCATATCTGGGGGGAAGAGTGGCATATAGGGGGTATAAGGCATATCTGGGGGGCAGAGTAGCAAGCCAGAGTGCTGTTTCCATGTGTTGTTTATTTGATCTATACCTTCATTGCTGAGTTTATGTAAATATGAAATTTAAATGAACACCATTTTGTATTAAATATACATGTTGTTGTAGACACTTTTGCCAGCGTAGACAAGTCTTGTTAATGATTTCTTTCTCATCCTTAAGTAACGAGATAACATTTGTTTACCTGTCTGTATACTAGGAAGATATTTACTCTTGTGTAAATTAGAACTTTTTACCTTAGTCTGTGTTTGACGTGGATTAGTAGTACCAGCTATATGCTGAGTGTTACATTTTTCTTTGTGAATGGTTTTGTAGCAGTCTCCCTGAAATAGTATTTTAACCTGCTCGCAACAATGCATAAATTGAGAAGTGACTGAGAACGAACACCTTGTGTGTGTCTGAATTATTTACTTCTCCCAGATATCTGCGCTTGCCACTCTGAAGGTTCTGCAGATTTACTCAAGAGCTCCCGGGAGGCTTTCGGCTCAAGAGAGGTGTCCCCCATAAGAGGAGGGGCGAAACATTTCAGCTGGTGTCAGAAGTGGGATACAGACGCATCGGGTGAGTACGTGATATTTTGTCCGTATGACTCCCGGTGTCTCTGTATCTATTCTCAAATTATAGTTTTCTTCCTCTGAGACGAAAGCCGAAAGCATTGTGGTAGTGAGTTAGAGTCTCACTGGCGTTACAGGGTTAGAGTCCCTGGCGTTACAGGGTTAGAGTCCCTGACGTTATACAGGGTTAGAGTCCCTGACATTATACAGGGTTAGAGTCCCTGGCGTTATACAGGGTTAGAGTCCCTGACGTTATGCAGGGTTAGAGTCCCTGGCGTTATACAGGGTTAGAGTCCCTGGCGTTACAAGGTTAGAGTCCCTGACGTTTTACAGGGTTAGAGTCCCTGGCATATATAGGGTTAGAGTCCCTATAGGGTTAAAGTATAAAGTATAAACATAAATCTGCAGGACTGAACGAGGTCAATAACTAATGGTATTGATTTGCAGGATGAAAAGTTTGCTTAAACCTTTTTGCTTTCTGAAGCATTTTTTCTCGCTTTTTGTTTGTGTGTATTATTTGTTGTATTTTGTTATGGGTATGTTATTGAGTAAGGATATGAAAAGGGATGGGAAAAAGGGCAAAAGTAAGACTGCCATAGTAACTAAATCTAATTTGTTGGTGGTAAAATGTAAATTTGATCCTCTAGTAGACACACCCCGAAGTTATGTTTTAAAATGTACAGATGATTATTATGTTGTTCCATTCACTGATTTGCTGGCACAGTGGACTAGGGCAATGAATTCCGATAGCCCTTTTCCTAATGAGGGTTCTTTTAAACTACAGCATATGATGTTAATGAGAGGATTGTGTTTAGGAGACCCTGAATAGACTAGTTATGGACCGGATCCTATTTGGAACATGGATGGGGAGGCCGTTCCCAACATCCTGGGCTAATGGTAAGTATTGCCCAGTGGAGTCTGGGGACGTAGGACAGATGCAGGAAGGTTATGTACAACATTTGATAGAGAAATTGAATGGTATCTATGCAGTGGCGTCGGTGGGGGGGGCCAGAGGGGGTCATGGCCCCCCTACATCATGCTGTGCCCCCGCGTGTGCCCCCCAATTGAAACACCTTGTCTTTTTTTTTTTTTTTTTTTAATAGAGCGCGGAAAGGGGGAGAAAGAGGAGGCGCAGAGAGAGCTGATCCGCTGAGAGAGAGAGTCAGATGGGGTAGTGAGTTGAGAAGGGGTAGATAGGGATAGATTGGGAGGGAGAGGGGAATAGAATTGGGAAGGGAGAGGGGAATAGATAGGATAAGATTGGGAGGAGAGAATGGGGTAGGATAGATAGATTGGTGCAGGTGAGAAGGGGTAGATATGTGATAGATTGGGAGGGATTAGGGGGTAGAATAGGATCAGAATTGGGAGGGAGAGGAGGTATAGTAGGAGGAGGACAGAGGTGGTCTAGATGAGATCAGATCACGAGCGGGCTAGAACTTATGATCCATTGGGGGTAGTGAGGGGGGAGGTAGATAGGTATAGATTTGGGAGGGAGATGGGAGTAAGATAGGGAGGGAGACAGGGAGCCGTAATTTAGGGAGGGAGAGGGGGTAGATGGGATATATTGTTTGGCGATGCCGAGAGGCAAGTATATGGATAGTTGGGAGGGAGAGGGGTGGATGGGATAGATTGGGAGGGAAGAGGCGGTATATGAGATAGATTGGGAGGGAGAGGGGGTAGATGGATATGATTGGGAGGGAGAGGGGATACGATGGGATTGATTGGGAGGGAGAGGGGGTAGATGGGATTGATTGGGGTAGGGGAGGGGGGTAGATAGGAACTTATGTATGGGGGAGAGGGGGTACATAGGATGATTGGGGAGGGAGAGGGGGGGGGTAGATGGGATAGATTGGGAGGGAGAGGGGTACATAGGATAGATTGGGAGGGAGAAGGGGTAGATAGGATATGTTAGGAGGGAGAGGTGTTTATGGGACAAACATGGCGTATGTTCGGCTGTTTGGGGACAAAGTTGACACAATGTGTAATTTGGGTGCTGGTCAGGTTTTATGTGGGCAGTGTGGACACCGGGGTTGGCTTTGGGGTGTGCAACCTGTGATCTATGCCTGTAATTTAGGGGGTTTTATCTATACCTTTAATGCAGAGTTTATATGTAATTTCCAATTGATTTATACCTGCAAAGCTGGGTTTTGTGTCATTCTGTTCATCTGTATTGGCTATATTTTCATACATTATTTATGTTTACCTGCAAATATAGGATTTGTATGTCTTATTCAGTTGATCAATACCTGGAGAACATATAAACGTCTCTTGCGTATATCGGCAGCAGGGTCTAATATTTATATATATCGGAAGCAGGGTCTAAAATTTATATATATATTGGCAGCAGGGTAATATTTATATATATCGGAAGCAGGGTCTAATATTTAAGAATGAAAAATATGTAGTTAAAAATGCATGTCTAACGCATGTATATATATATATATATATAGTGTATATGTAGCATTTTATAATTGGCCCCCTACTTTGGTCCCTGTCCTTCCATGTGCCCCCCTAAATATGAAAGCTGTAGGTGCCACTGCTCAGAAGTAGACCAAACTATACCATTTTCCTTAAAGGTCAAGTGAAAAACTATCAAAGCCGTATTAACATTTGCTGAGGAAGGCCAGGTCAAAAGCCTTAGATTTGCTTGATTAACATTTTAAGACTCACCAACCAAAGGAGGTTTAAAGGAGTATACAAAACATGGAGGAAAGCCAATAATGTTGACATCTACCTTAATAGCCTGTGCCAACAGCTCCAAAATAACTGTTAGTTATAGTAGTGTATTACAACACAAACCCAGCATTTTGAACAATAGCTTGGGGTCCACTGCAAATTACCATAATTCTGTGCCTACTTACAAATAACAACAGTATAGACAATTATGTCCATGCCATACCCTTTTACCTTAAAATGTGCATTTGTCCATAATAGGGGGAAAGGTGTTACAGTTTTCCACCCATTGAAGAAGAACCTTACCATATTTAATTGGCAATTGCTTAACTTTTGTGAACAGAAGAATGGACCTAAGCTCTACAACTAAATCTGTTCAAGTTATGACTTTAATAGGTTTTAGGAACATTGCAGCAGTAATCTATTGGTTTCTGCAAGCACATAGCTGTGGGCTAGATTGAGTGGGTGAGAGTAATTTTAGTGCCTTGCCATTTAACGAAATGGACCCTCCTGTGTCTTTTTCTGCTCGCCTTCTCTATATGTCTTTTCAACGTAATAGTGGACATGATGAGGAAGAATAATGTATGTTGGAAGATATATAGCAAAATGGTTTCATGCTTAACATAATTTTCTTTTCCTGGCTATTTCCAATGGTAGCATTACATATGGGTTAGCTCCTCACCTCAGCCAATAAGACAGGATCTAATTAGATATCTAGGGTATAAGGGCTTCCCCCACAGCAATACCTTAGTTTTAAGTAACAATCTCTGACAAGAGACAAACAAGGGAGGGAATTCAATGCTGTCATGGGAAATATCCAGGAAATACAAATTACAGTAAGAATGAAACAACTTTGCTATTTCCATGGCAGCATTACATATAGGTTATACTCAAGCAAAGAAATTAAGGAGGCAAGAACTTTTGCAAAAGGTATTTAATTAGAAGACCGAACCATCTGGAGGACATTAAGACCAAAGGAAGACTCAGAGGCAGAAGCAAAGTCAATACAGTAATGTCGAGGCTGCTAGGCCTTTTTTAGATCCACTGGAACAACAAACAGACAAGACAAGCTCCTCCAGGCACTGGATCCGGAGGCGTAGATCTTGAGGCAACAGACCACACCTTAGGCTGTCCCTGGAAAATCCTCGGAATCCACCAAAGAAATTGGAAGGTGGAAATTGGTCACCATCTTGGGAAGAAACTGTCCATGGGTAACACAGTTCTCCTTGCTAGACGGATGATGGGTGCATCAACACGAGGGACCTTGCCCCAGATCTCTGTAACCTATTATGAGCACTCTTTTGTGGAACCATAGAAAAAAAGCAGTATACATGTAAAAATTTAATGTAAAAATTATTGCCTCACCTAGACCTACAGATCTCTGAGACTGAGAACTATTCATAGTGCAGCTGGGGTAAATCGAAAAAAAATCAACTGCAACAACTAAAAGACTGTTGTGCCTTTAAATCTGGAGTAATACAAATAAAACTGTAAAAAAAACCAGTTAGCAGTGCACTTATCATACCCTTTGTGGTACAAAGACAGACAGGCTTACCTGGTTACTGTTAGGCCTTTAAGGGTTGGTGTGCAATGTGAAGTAAACTGCATGTAACCAGAGGAATTAAGATCTCTACTGTATGGAGCAAGAAAGCCAATTCTCATACCTAGGAACTCTCCGGTTTGACACCCGAATCCTCGCCTTGCTCCCCGTCCATTTGCAGGCGGCCAATAGAGTCGCTTGCACGGCCCTTTTCTCCTGACGCAGAACTTGGCCTGGGGAGATCATTGGTCGTTCGGGGAGACCAAGTTGCGGCACCAGGATTTTAAGCAAGTGCCTCGTCTGCCATCAACCAATGAAGCGCAACTGCACTTCATTGGTTGATATAGCAGAGGAGCTCCCTGTCGGCGACCAATAGAGTCGCTCATACAGACCTTTAACTCTTGGAGCGGGAAGACCAACGGTCTCCCCAGGCCAAGATCCGCATCAGGAGTTAATTGGGACATGCGAGGGACCAATTGGTTGATGCCAGAGGAGGCCCTTTAACTCCTGATGGCCTGGAACTTGGCCTGGGGAGACTATGGTCCGGTACCAGGACCGGTTGCGGCACCAGGATTTTAAAAGTCTGTATGAGGGACTCTATTGGTCACCAGTAGGGGGCTTGTCTGCCATCATTAATGGCAGAGGAGGCCCCTACCAGCAACAAACAGAGTTGCTCGTACAGACCTTTAAAATCCTGGTGCCACAGCTGCTGCGTAGTGTGTACTGCGTTATCCCTGTATTAACCCCTTCTTCAAACAGCGAACATGAAGAATGAACACAAATATTCGCCCAATCCGAACACAGAAACGGGCAAATATGCATGGAATACGAAGATTTTTTTCCCCACGAAGACGAACAGAAAGAGTTGGCCGGCGCCCAAGTCTAGAAACAACTGTGCAACCACCTACACTGTGGTTAGCACAGTTTTGTCAGATGCTGCTACTCTGACAATAACCAACAAAATTCTAATTGTCATGTAATACTGTGTAGATATAGTTACAAAATGTCCTTTGTTTTTTTAACTATTAATCATATAGCCAAAATATAATGTAGAAAACATATTTTTTTATTTTTTTTTTAATATTATGTAAAGTTAAAAACATGTATCTATTGAAAATAAACATATAAGGTTTTCATTGATTTTGAAAACAGCTCCATCTCGTGACATCTTATATTTACTGCATCTCTCAACATCCGTTGATGATTCTAGATGTTTTGTTTTTGGCTATGTGCAATCATAATATATATATTATGTACTGCTCACAAGCAGCAGTAAAGCATGGTGAAGGTTTCTTGCATGTTTGGGACTCCTTTTCTATAATGGAGTTTGGGATCTGGTCAGAATTAATGGTCTCCACAAAGCTGAGATATTCCAGATACTGTAGATATTTATCCATCACGCAATACCATCAGGGAGGCATCTGATTGGCCCCAAATGTACAAATGTACTACTGCATGCCAATGACCCCAAAATGTCAGATCTAAGGGTAAACATCCCTGCCGAGTTCCTTAGAAAAGAAGTACGTAGAAGATTTGATGCTGTTTTGGAGGCAAAGTCTGGTCACACCATATATTGAATGAGCAATGATTTTTAAGGCATCAACACAATAAAATAATACATTTAAATGAAATAAGTATGCAACTGAAGTACTGATTACATGGTCAGATAGCAGGGTGACATTGATTCTATGTCTATGGTTAATCAGACTAGTAAAAACACACTTGTTGGGTTACATTATTATTTTATGACTCTTCTCCTTAAAAGGGAAGTCCTATAAAAAAAGATTTTCTCTTTTTCCTTTTTTTGCAAACCAGACCTCGAGGATGCCGTCATGTGATATTTTAAGTGATATTACCTGCTCAAACACCACCCTGAGCTAATTTTTTATCACAATGCTAAGAAAGTCCAATCTATCATAGACTTTTTCCATAGTGTCCAGCTGCGTATTCAAGGCTTAGCCATTGTATTGTTGACCGTGGGCAGTATGATAAGCGGTCAGGGTCTTACTGTACTAGGTAGAGGATGAAGCAGTAGTTTAAGCACAAAGTAAAAGATAGGGCCTGGGGGAGAAAAACTGGACAGCAGGCCCTGAAGTTAATTTCATCCCTAGTGTTCCCTCTTTTAGCATTGATTGGCCATGAGGGACAGAAGGGCCATAATTTGTGCTAAAAATAGATTGCCTCACAGATATAGAATGTTCATTAGCATTGATTTTTATTTTGCAATAGAAGAAGAGAAATATCTGTTGAGATGGAAAGTGTCAATTAAGTCTCATTATCCAGTCAGCTGAGGTCATTTAGAAATGCGCTAAAAAATCTGACCCAAAAGTCTGGGTAAAACATTAACAGCAAAACATAACAAAATAAGGATAAAAGATAAATAGCACTATGTAGCAGTATTGTAAAACATGTTTCTCATACAGTGATAAAGTGCGAAAAGTGTTAAACAATTTCAAAATATCACAGAACATGAACGTCTGATGCAGTTGTCATATTCTTATTAATAGTAAAAGTATAAAGGTTTAAATCTCCACCTCTAGATGGCAGTGTAAGACCTTAAATAGTTTGGTATGGCCTTAGCTAAAGCAAATGTTCTTTAAGATGTCAATTTCAGTACCATTCCAGCGTTCTCCCAACTAGACACTTTTATCAACGTATTAAGATTTCTGAACTAAACGTGATTACATTATGTAGACACGTACATTATATGGACAAAAGTATTGAGACACCTCACCATTACACCAAAAGGGATTTTTATGACAATACATACTACATAGTCATTAATATGTAGTTGGTTCCCCTTTGCAGCAACAACAGCTTCCACTCTTCTGGGAAGGCTTTCTACAAGATTTTGGAGTGTTTCTGTAGGGATTTTTGCCCATTCATCAAGTAGAGCATTTGTGAGGTCAGGCACTGATGTTAGAACGAGAAGGCCTGGTTCGCTATCTCCGTTCCAGTTCATCCCAAAGGTTTTCCATGGGGTTGAGGTTAGGGCTGTGTATGGGCCAGTCAAGTTCTTGCACACCAACCTCATCTGTCCATGTCTTTATGGACCTTGCTTTGTGCACTGGGGGAAAGTTGTGCTGAAATAGAAGAGGGCCTTTCCCAAACTGTTCATTACATTACATTTATTTATAAAGCGCTGGACAATTCCGCAGCGCTGTTACATTTATTAGAACAATTTATAAACACACACAATAACAAACTGGAGGGCCCTGCTCTTGCGAGCTTACAATCTAGTTGGTGATTGTGGCAATAGCAGAGGACTGCTTGGATGGGGATGAGTTGATCTGGTTGCGATGATTTGCTGAAGCTGTTTTTTCAGATGGCTTTGATTAGGATGTTGTACGCTTCCATGAACAAGTGGGTTTTCAGAGAGGTTTTGAAAGTCGCGTACAAGGCAGAAAGTCTGACGGAACAGGAAAGGGAATTACACAGGAGGGGAGCGGTGCGGTGAAATCCTGAATATGGGAGTGGGAAGAGGTAACAACAGTAGAAGAAAGCCGCAGGTCATGAGAAGAGTGAAGAGGGCGGGTAGGGGTGTATTTGGATAGGAGGATAGAGATGTAAGGTGGTGCCGTGTTGTTGAGGGCTCTATAGTCTCAGAAGTTTAAATTTGATTCTGAAGGGTATGGGGAGCCAATGAAGTGATTGGCATAGTGGAGCAGCGGATGAAGAACTAATCTAGCTACAGTGTTGAGGATGGATTGAAGCGGTGAAAGGCGGGAGAGGGGAGACCAGTTAGTAGATATCAGGCGGGATATCACAAGGGAGTGGATTAGTAACCTGGTGGTGTCTTGCGTGAGGAAAGGGCGGATTCGGGAGATGTTTTTCAGGTGGAGGCAGCAGGATTTGGTGAGGGACTGGATGTGAGGGATGAAGGAGAAAGCAGAGTCGAGGGTGACACCAAGGCAGGGAACCTGGTCTGTTGGTTGGATAGTGGCGTTGTCAGCAGTAATAGAGATGTCAGGAAAAGTGGACAGAGCAGATGGCGGGATTACCATGAGTTCGGTCTTATAGATGTTGAGCTTTAGGTAACGGGACACCATCCATGATGCAGTTCCTGACAGACAGTCAGTGAGGCGAGTTAGAAGAGAGGGGGAATGGTCAGGAGCAGAAATAAAGAGTAGGGTGTCATCTGCATATAGGTGGTACTGGAAACCAAAGGAAGAAATACGTTTTCCGAGGCAAGAAGTGTAGATAGAGAATAGCAGAGGCCCAAGAACTGAGTCTTGAGGAACACCAGTAGATAACGGTATGGGAGAGGAGCAAGTTCCAGTAAATGATCCACTAAAAGTACGGTTAGAAAGGTAGGATTTAAGCCATGAAAGAGCCATGTCACGAATGCCATGAGCATGGAGGGTTTGTAGGAGAAGGGGGTGGTCGACTGTGTCGAATGTGATTGTAGTATAATCGTTTCAGCAGTTTGGAAGCTAGCGGGAGAAGTGAAACTGGACGGTAGTTTGATGGGGATGTGGGATCACGGGAAGGTTTCTTTAGGATGGGGGAGATAATGGCATGTTTGAATGGAGACGGGAATACACCAGAGGACAAGGAGAGATTATAGATGTGGATTAGGGTTGGGGTAAGGACACTAGAGAGGGATGGTAGGAGATGTGAAGGTGCAGGATCGAGGGGACAGGTGGTGTGGTGGGAAGACAACAGGACCTTGGAAACTTCGAATGGTGTAACTGGGCTGAAGCAGGTGAGGATGGATTGAGGTGAGGAGGGAGGTTGAGGTACCATATGATTGACTCTATGGGGGAGGATGTTATCCCTGATGATGTCAATTTTGTTTTTGAAGTAGGTGGCAAGCTCTTGGGCAGATAATTTTGAGGGCAAGGAAGGTGCTGTGGGCCTGAGAAGGGTGTTACATGTGGAGAATAGACGTTTAGGGTTATGAGAAAGAGAGGTGATTAATGAAATGAAATATGTTTGTTTAGAGAGATGGAGGGCCGATGTATAGGAGCGGAGCATGAATTTGTAGTGAATGAAGTCTTCAGGTGAATGAGACTTCCTCCACAGGCGCTTAGTGGTACGTGAACACCTTTGAAGGAGGTGTGCCTGTGTAGAATGCCATGGCTGAGGTGGACGTCGTGGGGGGTTGTGTACAGTTACAGGCGCAACCTTATCTAGGGCTGAGGCTAGTGTATGGTTATACTGAGCTGTAGCTGGGGATGGACAGAAGGAGGAGGATATACTTGAGAAGAGTGGCCGTGGTGTATCTGAAAGCTGTGGAGTGTTGAGGTTGTGGATGTTACGGTAGGTTTGTGGTGGTTTCTTGGGTAGGGAGGATGTGTGTAGTATGTCAGGATTAAATGTAAGCAGGCTGTGATCAGACAGACAGATTGGAGAGTCGTAGAACTGAGATGTGGAACAAAGGTGGGAGAACACTAGATCGATTTGATGACCACCACGGTGCGTTGGGGAGTTAGTCCATTGTGAGAGTCCGAGGGAGGAGAGTGAAAGTAGTTTGGAAGAAGCAGGTGAGGATGGGTTATCAATAGGTATATTGACGTCCCTTAGGATTAGTGTAGGGTTGGTGGAGGAAAGAAAGCGGGAAAGCCAAGCAGCAAAGTGATCAAAGAAATGTGAGGTGGGGCCAGGAGGCCGGTAGATCACTGCAATGCTAACAGCAATCGGGGAGAAAAGGCGGACAGAATGTACTTCGAAAGACAAAGAGGGAATTGATGGTAGACATTGAAAAGTGCAGCAAGGAGAGAGGAGAATACCAACACCACCTCCCTGTTTGTCTCCATGTCTGGGAGTGTGGCTGAAGTGAAGGCCACCGTAAGTGAGAGCAGCAGGAGAGGTAGTGTCTGAGGGTGTCAACCATGTTTCAGTGAGTGCAAGAAGGCTAAGGTGGTTATAGATGAAAAGGTCATGGACAGCAGTTAGTTTATTGCAAACAGAGCGTGCATTCCAGAGGGCACAGGAAAAAGGGGTGCCGGGGTTACAGTGGATTGGTTTAAGATTGGAGGGATTGAGGTAGTTTGTGTTAGTTTGGCAGGTGCGGGAATGGAAGAAGATCTGAATGGTGGGGCCAGGGTTATGTTCCCACACAAATAGAAACATAGCATTGTCCAAATGTGTTGGTATGCTGAAGCATTATGATTTTCCTTCGCTGAAAGTAAGGGGCCTAGCCCAGCCCCATAGTGTTTCCCTCAACCACCAGTAGTACAGTTGGCACAATGCAGTCAGGCAGGTAACGTCCTCCTGGCATCTACCAAACCCAGACTCAGACTCAGCCATGGAAATCTATTCCATTAAGCTCCTGCCACACAGTTTTTGTGGTGATATGAATGCTTTTGAAACTCTTCAGCTATGGTAATAGCAGAGCGTTGGTGACTTTTTCGCACTATGCGCCTCAACCCTCAGTGACCGTGCTCTGTCACTTGGTTGCTGCTATTGCTAAACGCTTCAACTTTTCAATAATAGCACTTATAGTTGAACGTGGAGTGAAATTTCACCAACTGACTTATTGCAAAAGCGGTATCCATACTGCAAACTTGGTATCCATGAGTAGCTTAACTAGTGCTATAAAAATATAGGTTTCCACAGGAAAAGTGTCAGCTGTATGGCTGTCACCTAAAGTTAACTGTAGTAATCTACAGTAACTCAAGTCATCCCTGTCAAAATGTTGAGGAACATTGCTCTAAAACATAACATAATTGTGCTTGAAGACAACCCTACATTCCTTGAATTGTGGAGAAATTGCAAACGTCAGTGGGGATCGCATGAGAGCAGGGAAAGAAATGTTAAACATTTTTACCGCAAATATGTTGTGTGACTTACAAAGAATGTATAATTCTGCTTTCAAGTTTACACACCCACAGACAATGTAAAAAATGTGCAATGTGAATATTAGAGCATAATCAGATATAAATGGCAATAAACCCTACAATGTAAATGGTATATACTTGGACTTTAGTCCTTGAGACTTGTCTATCACTATCCTGATGTCAGAGTCACCAGAATTTCTGAACCATGATTCCATATTTTCCTAGTTTTATGGCCCCTGATTGGATGCTTACTTCTACAGTACCTTTTAAGTCAACATAAAGCTATTTATTCCAGCCAGTCTATACAAGAGCCTAATGCCTCTTTAAAATTCATTATTGCAGATTCGGATTTATGGTCTTGGCGTTGGATTTTTCTTAGTAACATAAAATTTTGATGGCAGAACTATATGGCCCATCTTGTTTGTCCATTTTTTTTTTTAAATCACTCATTGGTCTTGTCTTAGATTCGGAATAGCTATATGCCCATCCCATGCATATTTCAGTTCCCTCGTGGTATTAGCCACTAACACTTCTGATGGTAGACTGTTCCAGTTATCTCCTACCCTCTTGGTAAAGTAAAATTTCCTTGCATTACATCGAAACCTCTGACCCTCTAGTTTTAAATTATGACCTCTTTTTGAAATACGTCGCCTCTCCCCTTAGTCTTTTCAAAATAATATTTGTCCTGCAAACCATTTACCATTTTAGTATTTCATGCAGTTGCCTCTCCAATACTTAATCATATCTGAACATTAGTAATGAGTATGGAAATCTTGACAGTCTTAAATAAAACACTTTTCCAGTACTATCTTTTTTCCCTGGTTTGTCCTTTTTTCAAGTATGTTGAATATCAGTGCTGTAAACATGCAGGAAGGTGTTTTGAATTTAGAAGATGAGATTGATCTACCTCACCCTTAAGTGCAAAGAGTAACCCCTTCCCCCAACCAGTGGTTGGTTTTCAGTTTGCGTCCCTGTATCCTGGGTCCTCTGGTCCATGTGTCCCTGCATTGACTGACTCTCTGGTTTCAGACCCGAGAGTCTAAGCATATTCTTATGCATATGTTTTTCTGCCCAAACATCATCTTTAGTTCAGCATCCCTTATAACAGATGGAATGCTGGCAATGTATTTTCTCAGAGATATATTTATTTATAACCATGCCCTTGCTATATCACATAAAGAAAAATACAATAATTGAAAAATACAATAATTGAGTCACATCATTTAGGCACAACATAATAATGGATTATTTTGCATACATATTATGAGATTACTTTTTATGCCATTCATAGATTCTTGAAAGAATACAATCAGCAATTAAAGTAGTTGCATATATCTGTTTATTGAAGTAATATGTCTAAATATACTGACTGTATGAAAAGTAATTAATGAGCCATACAGACTGATAAGTACAATATATATATACTTTGTAGTCTGGTGAAGAAAAATAAATTAGTTCCAATCACTGCCACAATCTGTTGATTTTAAGTGAAGACCATGACTTGATCCATTTATATCCAGCTCCATAGGATACAATAAGTTTCTCACCAAACCAGTTTAATGGAATGGTACATGAATAGACATCCAGCCATAACACCCAAGGATCCAGCTACACAGAAAGAATGAGAAAAGTGGATTATATCATTGGATCCGGACACAGCCCTATCAGAAATTCTGATTTGGTGGTAACATACATGACATATCAGGTGCAGTGTTCTCTTTAACTACAAACTCAAAAATTGAGCCATTTAATTCTCACACAGACAGAATTCCGAACGATTGTTGTTGCAGATACCAAAATAGAAGTATAAAAAATACTGCCTAGTTTTTTATTTTTTTTCTATTTTAAAGCTTTCAAGAGTGTAAAAACAAATAGCACATATTTAGATTTATTGTGTGGATAATTCACATAATTTGTTTCTGTTGTTAGTTTCATTGTTTGCTATGGCAATGATACCACATACTAAACTTAACTTCTTATACTCTGCAAGTAACAGTGTCTAGTTTTACATACATTTTTGAATTAACAATTATATAAAAGTAAACCTCAATTCCATTGCCAGTTAATCAACTTATCAAACTGCTGTAAAATTTTGTTGCTGCCTTCACTAAGGTGACCAGATTTTTAAAATGAAATCCGGGGACATTTCCTTTTTTACTTCTGGACCGCAGTGAGCATAATTTTTTATATGTTATGTTATGTGTCAATAAAGCTGTGGCTATTCGGTTTCCCGTAATCTGTGTCTGGTGTATTTATTTGTTGTTGATCTATTGAGGGATCAACCTGTGAGATTTGGGATCAACATCCCTATAAACATCTGGACACACAATCCTCCATATCCAGTGCCAGCCCCTAAATATTGAAATCATATGGGCACACCATAAACACCATTTAACACATGTTGTAGAGAGGATAATTTTGGCACAGACTGTTAGGGGGCACATTTGGCACAGACTATGGCACAGATGACACAGACTACATATCTGGGGACACAGATGGCGCAGACTACATATATGGGGACACAGATGGCGCAGACTACATGTTTGGGGACACAGATGGCACAGACTACATGTTTGGGGACACAGATGGCACAGACAATATGGGGACACCAATGGCACATATTATATTAATGGGGACAGAGATGCCACAGGTAATTTCTTTTGGGACACAGGTGGCACAGATTATATTAATGGGAACACAGGTGACAAAAATTATATTAATGGGGACACATTATCAAACTTAAGTGGCTTAAATCTGCTCTGCAGTACATCACGTGACCTACATCTCCTCTGCCCAGTTGCAGAGCCCTTCGGGAGACACAACTCTCTTCTGCCCCCCCCCTGTGGCATGGCTGCATGCCAAGTCAGCTGCCGCATGGGAGAGATGCGGCACGAGGGAGCGCATGAGTAAATCAATGCTCCCTCGCAACGGGCAGTGGTGGCTGGTGGGTAATTCCGATGGGTGTTCACAATAATGGCGCCTGTCTGCCTGTTCATAGCTCTTTCTTGTATAGGCAGGCAGGCTACATCAGGGGACAGGAATTTGCAAAATTCATCAAAATACATTTTAATCAAAATTAAATAGAAATAATGAGTGTATTGTAATAGCTATATAAAACAATAAATAATAATAATAATACACTTATTATAATACACTTATTATTTCGATTTAATTTAGATTAAAATAGATTTTTGATGAATTTTGCAATTTTTTTTTCCTTTTGTGCTCGGGGGTTCACGTGCATATGTGCTTCCATGGAGGAGCCTTGACTGATTCGGGGACTGGTACAGGGACATAATTTGTCCAGGTCTCTTTACTTGCTAAAGTTCACTAGCTGTGCTTTACAACTACTGATCAGACTGTAGGTTAAATTAGGCTTTATATATAAGGACCATGTATCAGGCAGTTACACTTATAATATATAGTTTGAGAGTAATCTTACCTATGTTGGAACTGGAGCTAATAACATCAAAATTATCTGAAAGAGACATCAGACATTTCATTAACGAGCAGTACTAATACTGTACAAATGATACAAAGTAGGAAATTCATTCAATAAATTCAAAAATACATGTCATATTGAATGGAATCTCAAAACAAGTAGATCTTTGGAAAATGATTAATGTAATGCTCACATATGTAAAATATTCATAAGATCACATAGTCACAGATTGAAAGCATTTATATTTACCTTGTAACTTCACCTCAATGCTGATTTCTTGAGTTTGTCCCCTAGCAGACCTGCTACTTGAACACTGCAAGCAAGCACAGAAAGGTGTTTCTATCAAAGTATTTTCTGTGTGATGCATGTTTAAAGTTTTACTGTGGTTTCCATACATGGAATTTGGAACACTCAGTTTCCCCCAGATGCTGTCACTTATACTCAACCCCCTTGTGCTGTCACTCATATTCAGCTTCTCCCTGATTATGCCACTCACTCTGATCCCTACTGATGCAGTCACTCACTTAGCTCACCCTGAAGCTGTCCCTTACATTAAGCTCACCCTGAATCTGTCCCTTTATCCCTTATGTTGTCAATCACTCACACTGATGTGGTCACTGACACTCAGCTTGCCCTTTGTGCTGTCATTCACACTCCCTTATACTGTCACCAGTGCTGTATCTGCCACAAGGCAGACAAGTCAACTGCCTTGGGCAACACATTTTAGGGGGCCGGCAAAAAACGCTGCCCCAAATGCCCATCGAACGCCAGCCAATGGGGCGCGCCTGCACCATTTTGTTGTGGGCACCGCCGCAGGATCCGATTGAAACTCACTGCGTTTGCCGCCGGATTGTCTCCCACATGCAGACAATGAGGTATCAGAGAGAAACAGGTTGAGTTTACAGAGGAAGCAGCAGGTCTTAATCTTGGAGCGGGGATACCAGTGGTCTCTCCCGGCCAAGTTGCGGCACCAGGATTTTAAAAGTCTGTAAGAGCAACTCTATTGGTTGCCGGCAGCGGGGCTCGTCTGCCATCAACCAATGAAGAGTTGCTCGTACGGACCTTTAAAATCCTGGTGCCAAAGCTGCTGCATAGTGTGTACCGTGTGAACCCCGTATTAACCCCTTCTACAAAAAATGGCAGAAAACAAAGAAAACAAACAAACACGAAGAATGCACATGAAGAGTTGCCCGAACCCCCGAAGACAGGAACAGGTGAATATTCGTGGAATACGAAGATCTTTTTCCCCACAAAGACGAACACGAAGATATATATCCCTTCCCCTTGTAAATCCTAATTGGCCAGAGTGAAAAAGTAAGGAAAAAACTCCCACAGGTTGTTGAACCCATCAATCACAGCCATAACAATCAATGAGACCGAACCACCTCCCTTTTTTCTCTACTTCTACCTATGAGTTATTGATATGTACCCTCCAACTTCAAGGTGCACCAAAATGGCTTGTAATAGCGCTACAATGGTGACTTTTGCACAAAACACCCAATTTTCATTAAAAATAAACTACAAAAACTAATAGACAAGGCTAGTGCTTAGTACATCTCAACAAACTTAAAAGCAACATTTCAACATTTTGAAATTAAAACTGATTTTCAGAAGTGAAATCATACAAATTGTATTTAGAAGGAAAATCACACTATAGCTTATGAAATATAATATGCTATGTTAATTGTATTTATTTTTGTAAGATTTAGATATTTGCAAAAGCAGCTGCCAGGAACAGGGTCAGAAATAGGTAAATGCCTTGTCTGCCTTACAGTATATACAGCATTACATACCTTATTAAATGTGGCACCAGTATAAGGTTAATAATAGGTTAATAATAATGAAACAGTAGTTATTTTAATTCCACTGACCTGTTGACATTGTTCACTACTGAGACACAACCGGGCATCACAGAAGATGTACAGACCGGCATACCCATTAAACTTAAATGTACTGATTTTAATGCGGGTCTCCAGAGACTTCGTATTTTCCTCTATATATGCTCTTATTTCTCCAACGGGACAGCTGTGGATAAAATGATTACCAGATTTTCTAAATTTCCTTTAGTAACTGTAACGTCAAATGAATCCTGTAGAAGTGGGAACACAATGAACACATGCATGCCAATGGGAACAGGCAGCCAGCAACATGTTTGGGGCATTTAAGTAAATGCTCTATAGTCTCTTTGCAGATATCAGTGCCTGGGTACAGACTTTGTCTGTTCTTAGACCAGATTGTGCTGTATACTGGTACTTGTTTTCAGTTCAGTTTTCTGTAGGTTGAACTTTGTGAGTCAAAATTAGTAGTGCCGCTACAGACCAGAGCACCTCTGGATGGTTTGGGTCTTAAACGAATAGGTTAGGCAGCAATGGTCAGTGAAGAACAGAAATCGGTTCAGATAACTTTGTTAATATAGCAAACATTTCAAAAGTAGCACGATGTTCCTAAATATCAGCTTTAACAGGAAGCATTAATAAGAATTTTAGAAACACAAAGTGTGTGGCACAACTGTGCTTCAGGTCTGTATCAAATGCTAATTATAATAATTCATTATTTAATAATTCAGAGTTCTTTTCACTGCTTGCTAATGTAAAGAGTCTTCATCCTGAGAGTATTCCACTAGTTTAAAATGATATAGTACACTTACCCTCCCTTTAAAAATGGCACAGCATTGGGATCGTTACGATTTGGGACAGGTGATGCAATGCAATCCTCCACCTTGAGGGTATAATTTTCTGCATCTGCATTTTCAACAAGAAAGCCAAGGTAGATGTAGGATCCAACTACTATAGTATCATATTCGGATATTGGAACCTGTGTGAACCCTGAATCTTTGTAAGCAGTAAGTGTGAGGGGGTATGAGCCCATTCCATTGATAGGACTGAGGTAGACAGTTCTGTAAAAAAATGTAAAAAAAAACCGTAACTAAGTATTTGCATTACTTTTACCTTTTAAAGCATCATCAACATGTATTACAAAACATTGTTAATATGGCACATGCATATTTTGTCATGCATTATGAGCAGATGCAAATTATGTGTACGATCTATGGAGATCTTTTTTGGGCATAAAGTGTCAACATTCTAGAGACATAACTGAAGTGAAGTATAACAATAGGTTGGGAAGTACCCCATCAGGAGAAAAAAAGCTACTGTACTTCCTAGAAAACTGACTAGGCTTGGAATATGTGTTTCAGATCGCATTTAACACAGAGATCAATGGCTGTGGAACATTTTTAATGCATCTATTCTAATCAAATCATAAGAGCAAGGCTACACTACCCAAGCACAATACTAGTTCACACTAGAGTTGGGAAAGAATATCTCTGCAAGAAATTGCAAGAATTACGGGACAACTGCATGCATGCATAATGCATAATGATAGTACTGTCTCTAATACAAAGAGAGAGGGTAACACGAAAGTAATGGCAATATTTTTTTAGCATGGTCACATTATTGCAATATGGGACTGGCGGATGAAGTATGCAGTTAAATTACAGCTGTTACTGTCGTCAGTGAAGCAAGCACCAGACCATACTGTTCATTGGATATCAGAAAGCATGTTAAAAGACGTCATGCAGGGAAAAATTTAGTTCTTACTATTCACATCTATAATTTAGCAGACGTTATTTTAGACATTAGAATAAACAGCACTTTTATATAATCTAGATTTTTCCTTGATTATGGAAGGATGGACCTTTGACCTGCTTATCTAAGCGTGACCTGAAGTGAAGGCTTGTTGTGAGTCTCTATCAAATTTATGTGCAACGCCTAAAATTTTGTAAGATCAAGCAAGAAATGGTTGAGAATAAGGTGACTTCTGTAGTTTCCAATATGCAACACCTAGTTGCCCATCCAACATATAAGTTTATGTTTTGTAGTAACATATGTTTCCCTTCTTACTTTTTCACAATATTGCTACTGATGTTCAAGTAGACTGTCATTGAGCGGTTGTAAGAACAGGTGAAGTCCAGCTGGATCGGATTCACAGTTATGAGTGTTTTATTCTGAATACCAATGTTAACAGTGTTTTTAAAGTACACATGACTTGAATCATTCTGCAGAAAGAGGGAATGAAATAAGAAAATACTAATTAGGCAATGAATACTAATTTCTCAGATTCTATTTAAGTGAACAAATAACTACATTTCAGTGTAAAGGTGAACACATAAATCAGAAGAATAAAATATATTAATTTGTTGGTGAAATCAAACTTACATGTTCACTATTTAAATCTAAACAGGTGTATAATATAATTAACTCAGCATACCTAGCATACGTAGCAGTTTCGAATGGATTAATAAAATAGTTCATGGAATTGATCTAAAACGTTGATGCCTCCATTATTTGGAAATAAGTGATGTATGGAAAAACCTTACATACAGGGACAAGTGATAAATTAGTGTCCATGTCGCTTAGTGCTAAAAATGTTAAATTAAAGGCATGTTTTGTTGTAAGTTCAGATGTGACCAACGTTCATAAAAAGCCAAGCTGATATAATTTCCATAGGACATTAGTGATCTGACATAAAACAGGGAATATAATAAATGGTGATAAACAACTTACTGTTAACACATTTCCACACCAATTTTGTTGTAGTCGACTCTGAATGTTAATAGTGCTCTGGTTGTTGGAAGTAGCGTTATAGGTGGTGTTGCAATCAAGGTCACTTCCATTCAGACGCAAGGATCCAGTATCATACCCAAGGTAATCCAGGAGGCAAAGACTAAACGATACATCCATTGCATCATTCCCACATATCACTGACGGTTTCAAGTCATTGATTGCTGGCGAGAAGTTTAGAAAAGTTACTAAATGCGTTTCATGTGATGTAGGAATATGGTACCAGAATGCATGCCCAGTCAAGTTAGAAAGGTTTAAACAAGCTTTGGTTTTGGTTTTAGAAAGAATACTTATTAAATATTGTAAGTGGTTTAAAATGCAGTCATTATCAATTAATAATGAATGATGTATCTGGTAAACCACTGCAGTCCTTCTTAGGACCTCTTTTCAGAATTCCAATGCCATACTATTTATGCACATACTTATTGTTTAAAGCATGTGTGCAGAGTTGTGGGTTATGTATAGAGTTAGCAGCGACCTACTTTTGTTTTTGTGTACACTGTTGTTGCAGACACAGGTTGCCACATCATTTACCAGCTCACATTTCTCATCACTAAAACATGAGGGATGGCAGATTGTTTCATCTGTAAGAGACACAAAATTATTAGAGAAGAGCGGGTAACCAAACAACATTAAATGTGCCTATTTGATCAGGGAGATATTTTTCTTTAAACCATGTAGTGCTACTCACCTGAGCAACAGTTGTCTTCCAAACTCCAGAATAATCCCTTGGGGCAGCAGGTATTGAGATTGGGGTTTAATGCACAGGCACGGGGGATGCATTGAAGATTGGGGTTATCCGTACAAAAACACCCATTCTCCTTTGTACAATCTCCGTTACATTGATCACAGAACGTGTATACGCCTCCATCTGCAAAGACAGGAACATATTATAATATCTCCTGTCCTGACAAATTATAGATCAGGATCAAATAAACTGTCACTTTTCATTGCACAGCTGTATGTTTTTTGCCGGCCTATTTCACTTCTCATTTTTGCAGGACAAAATGTAACTGTTGCTATCACAGTTTTTAAATAATTTAATTTCTCTAAATATACTTTGTAAATGAGTGTAATTTTGCCTTGGGAATCAGGGACCTGTGGCAAATGTGGCAGAACAAGCATGTCCAAATTAACTTAACATCCTGAGGTTTACGCTTTTTTCTCCACCCAAGTTCGGAAAAGGTGCAATCTAAATTAGACTAATGACTATTGTACCTCTTCACTTTTCTGTGGTTATCGTTTAGATATTATTATTGTTATTGTATTATTATTATTACTGGTATATATTATATTATTATTTAGAAGCATGTTAAACATGAAGACAAAAGGCAAGGAAGCTTTGGGAAGGAAATATGGAAAGGTGGGTGGTGGGTTTGAGAAATCTGAGGGAAGAATAAGGTGGGTCAAGTAAAAATAAGTTAAGAACATTTTATATATATGTTTCAGATGAAGTGTTTGTGTAGCAGGGAACTGAATCTTTTTTTTGCCATAGCATTTAGTTCAGGTAGTAAATATGTCAGTGAAAGCAGATTCCTAGTACACTGAGTTTTATGCTTGCAGGCATATTTAGATGTCTTCCTGCGTTTGTCTCTGCTCTCTCCCTCTTTGTGTGAGAATGTTCCACAAGTTTTATTGTTATACCTGGGGACTGCGCCCTAATGCAAGGGTTAATATTTTAAGGGTTAATTAAAACACTTTGGAACATTCTTATGGAAGCGTAAGTATGTGCCTTAGCTGAATGTAGAAGTGTAGCGAGCGGGCCCACATATTCAACATGATGCCACGTTCTACCGTATCTGCTCCTATTTTTTGGCTGCGTGAATATGCTTGAATGTTTTGAATGGGGGTAGAATTAGAGAATGTAAATCACACATTTAAAATTTGGTTGATGTATTTACTTATGAATATCTATAAAATCTATGTTTTAATATACCTTTAACAGAATGTATATATATGTATATAATATGTACTATATACTATACCTACTATAACAATATATTAGTTTATATATATACATATATACATATATATATATATATACAATCTTGACAGCCCTATTCTACTGGAAACCCAAATAAAGAATCTGGTATACTTACTGTAGCATGCAGCTCCTGGAACAGAGACAAAAAAGAGAAATTATTCCATCAGCAGGCTGTATGATGAATGATTATACAGTGTAAAGTTAATTTATAAGGACGTCATGAACATACCTCAGTTTAATGATTTGAAGAATACTAAAGTAAACACATATGAATTATTATTAATGATGTGATGATTAATGAAATGAATCAGGAGTGAATGTCACTTATCGGGCAAGTAAGCAGTTAGAAATCTGATTGATAACACGATATGCGCTGATTAATATAATATAAATATAACACTCAGAACTGGGAGTGCTGCTATTTTTCTTTGCTGTGCAATGGAACAAAGCCTTTAGCTCAATTACCTGTTACCTGTAAAGTACAATATATAGACTGAATTACTCTTTAATAAGGCAAAGTGAATTATTATGAATGAATACATACATAAGAATGAACTTAAGACTTTTTAAGACAACTGAAACATTTGCTAGAATTTACCTTCATATTATTGCAGTAATAAGGAAAATGAATTTGACCTAAAGAGGAACGATTCTTACTGTCAATATGCCATATACCATAAATTCTATATTACCAAATGCTCTGTGCTTAAGGAAAAAACTGTAATTTGGCTGCTGACATCTACTTTTGCAATACCTACTTATCAGAAATAAAGAATATTTTTATACTGTTAATATGCATATAGCCTAATGACACTTGAATGTTGGCAATTTGCACCATTATTAGACATAAATTGCCTACAAAAAAGTTTTCACAACATTTTTAACTTTATTATCACAAAAATGGTATGTATTGTAAACATTCGTCTGCATACATTTTCAGCATTTGTAGGACATTTTATGTCCTGCAAACTACTTTTTGAGTGTCTAAATCTAAAATGCGATGCTCTCTCTTCAGAAAGAAGGAAACGTAATACAAACACTAATTTGAGAAAAACCCTGTAAAAACATGGCAAGATTGTACAATTTATACTAATGAAATAGCTTGATAAATCTAATCATATTTTTTCTAAAAAGGCGTTTATATTGTAACCACACTTTTGGTCAGATTGCTCAATGACACATTTAATGTGAGTCTGGTTTTTACCTAAAACTTTTAAAGTGCATTCAATCTAGGAGCTCTAAGGTGTTCTTTAATATGGAGTGACCTATAATTGAGCAACCACTGTACATATAATTAAATGTCTAACTTTGCTTAATAAAATCCTTACCTGCATGTTTTATCCCCAGAGTAACCAAGATGAAGAAGACACAGCGAAGCTTCATTTTTATGAGTCTTTAGCTCTCTCTTGTTAGATGTTGGTGTTTGAAAATAATTATTGGCTAAGACTCCTTTTATACAAAACCAGTAGGTTGGTTCAAAAAATATATGGCTTTGATTTGTTGCTTTGATGCCTAGAGGGTTTACACAATGTACAAAAAGGGGTGTTCATCTTAAACTTACACCTCATTCTCTTGAGGATCATCTACATTATTGCCTGCGCAAGAATGTGACTATGTAGACACGTTACCAGTTAACCTTGGGCTAGGGTAGGGACATGTATAAGTACAATGTTAAACATTTGTTAATTAATTACCGTATATAACCAGTATGATGAGTGAAAAACACATTTTCAGTGGATCCTAGATAAAAAAAAACAATATTGTTTTCCAGTTGAGTTTGTTTTCCAGTTATGTGGACACCAATGTTATTAAGAATGATTTATCTCTTTATTTCAAGGTAGGAAAATAGGAACTACTTAAGAAAAGACACAAAAAAGAAGACACTATGTTGTGACAATGGGATTCGCTAAACATTCGCAGATTGTAAAAGATCTGTAACTGTGATTCATGGGGGAGCAGTAAGTTTAGTCTTGAACACATAAGTGATGAAAGGCCACAGATTATGATATTGCTAAAGATATATTTACAGCCTTTTCAGTGAATGTGGATTATCTGTTACAACAGATAAATATATTATGGTCGACAGATACTAAGATCAGTATTGTTTGCACTATGTATATCCAAACAGAATAAGTACTCGAAGCCTACTTTATCAAAAGCCCTGCACATTTTCAAGTGATAAATATATTCTCTAGTGTATAGAATTAATGGACTCATCATTGTCCCCAGTGGTCTTCTGCCAGGTGAAATTAATGGCCGTTTCCCACAGTGCAATTTAATCTTATGTCTATCTTCTTCAGCATGAATGATTCATTGGATGGAATTTATCAGTTATCATGCATACTCCACCCATGCATATTATAATTCTTTTGCCAATTTAGTATCCAAAATATTTTTCATCTTTAGATTTTCTTTTATACTATATGAAAAAATTAACAAACAACAGGGTACTCTATTCTATCGTAGCCGATGATTAAGATAAATATGATATATTTTATAATTATGTATATTGATCTTTGGGTCTATAAAATATGTTAAAATGTGACTGGTATTTGGTATTGCTTCAATCCTATGAGTCCTATAAAACTGATAATATTTTTACCTTTTCACTAATGCTAAATGAATAATGGTGTTGGACTATATGTAGGTTTTGTTAAACTATCATTCTCAGCATCCCAACTAGCATCGGCACAAGAACTTGTAGAAGCCATTGATGCCGATCAGGAAATTACTGAAATGTTAACCACAAAAGGCTTTGCTGCCTAACCCGGAACCAATATAATTCTGTCTCTGACAAAGTGGCTCTGAACACTTTAAATGCATAACATATTTTCTTTCTCAACGTCATTTCAAAGATATTTCTAAGCTTTGTCTTTATACCCAGTTTTAAGCCCTCTGGCAAAATTGACTTTTTCTCTATTAAACATACAAATCTGAAGCCTAAATCTAAAAAACATTTAAAAGTGAATGCCTTCATTAAATCACTATTCTGTAAATATTTTGAAAATAATGCGATTCAATTAAAATATGTTATTAATTACTGTGAAAACTGAGATACCCATCAAGGCCCTTAGGTCCTGAAGAAGAACATGCTCCCAAACACTTGACAGAAAACATGTATACGCAAACATTCACAAAATGTTTAATCCAGTTTCACTAATTAACACATCAGGCCACATTTTTCATATAGTACATATTTATTGATTTTAATAATAAGGACTATACACAATTGTGTGCCCTAAAAGCAGGAAAAGCTAAGTGTATCTGTCCCATCTAAGGGGCAGATGGTAAAGTAACAACCCACTAACCAATGACATTAAATATGACATACTAATGAGAGTATGTCAAAGGAAAAAAAAATAAATTATTTTTAGTCCCACAGAATGAGGTTACAAATGAATCTTGTAGATGTGGTTCATCCATATCCAGATCAGCAGGCTAAATTCTGATGGTCTCCTCAGAAGAACTTAAGAGAAAGAAATGAGAGCAGGCAGCCAGCAATCATAGCCCAGGATAAGGCTGGGAAGAAAAAAGAAAAGGACTCAAACCATTACATGCCAATGCAAACACTACATTCAATACCTCCTATAATAAAGTTTTTCATTTGTTTCTGTGAGATTCTCCCCAGTTTAAATATATATATATATATATATATAATATTATATAATGTATAATACTGTAAACACCCAAGTCACAAAATATACCTCTAACTACAACATGAAGGATAATTAGTATTCTGATCCTGACCTACAGAGGCCTTAACAACTCTGCACCCCCCATATCTCTATCTAGGGGTCTATCCTAACCACTCTCATGACTTGCGTCTCTCATCTATTGTCATTACCTCTTCTCGCTTCTGTATCAACTCATCCCTGCCCTCTCCTATTGTTTGACTTTCCCCCTCAACTACCAACTAGATTGTAAGCTCGCAAAAGCAAGACCCTCTTGTCCTTTTGTACCCGTTTATGTGTGATTTCAAATGACTCCACTGATTGTAACAGCGCTACGGAATTTGTTGGCGCTATATAAATAAATGTAATATAGATAGATTGACGAGTTAACTGTCCAGCTTAATCAAGGACCCCTACTTCTTTAAGCAGCTCTGTAGTTTTAGGTAAAGGGTCCACTACTATCTGCTATCCTAGTTATCATGTAAAAAAATACTCACAGAAACAAACTTTTCTCTTAATGTTTGTCTTGGATATCATATACCCCACTGCATGATGTGCCAGTAGATATTTCAGTAATTTAGAGGTAGATAAATCCACATGTGTTATACAGTACAACAATGCTCATAAAAGAAGGCTTATGATCATACCTATCTG
Source organism: Spea multiplicata (assembly GCA_009364415.1). Taxonomy (NCBI): domain Eukaryota; kingdom Metazoa; phylum Chordata; class Amphibia; order Anura; family Pelobatidae; genus Spea; species Spea multiplicata. Next base: position 30,682 of record VKOC01021756.1, read on the forward strand.
GGAGCTAGAGCTGCTGAAACTGTAGTCCCCTGAAAGAAAAAATAGTATTTCAATAATTATTAGGGCAACATATTTGATATATGCCATCAGAAAATGGTAACCTGGTGAGTAATGTGTACTGAATAATAGAGATTTTTGTATAGTGTCTAGAAGAAGAATATAGGTATACACTGGTGGGTTTCTCATACCTTGTAGTGGAAGTCTTATTGACAATGAAGCATAGTCTGAGCCCATTCTAAGGTTCCGGTTGTCTTTACACTGTGGGAAACAAGAGAAACGATCATGTTCTATCTTCAGAAAAAATAATATGTAGTGATTCATGGGACATACAGGTTATAAAACTTTATAAAAGTAATCCTAAACAAGATTGCAGACCTAAGCGGAGCCGCCTCCCTCTATAGTGCTCAAAGAGCAAGGCCAGCAGTGTGCAGTCCAGCCTGCCGCAGGGGAGGAATATGGTAGTGGAAGTGAGAGTCCTCCGACTCACTGCTCCGTCTTGGTGCTGTTAATTGATGGCTCAGCAGTGATGCCGTGCGGACTGTGACAAAGCACTGTGACAGAGGCCTTGCTCTCCTACCACAGGACTTAAGCAAGGTAAGTGATTGGGAGAAAGGTAAAAGATAAATAGTGAGAAAGACGGAGAAAGTGAGTGAGAAAGGAGGATATAGATAGGAAAGAAAGTCATATGTGTACAATAGGGGTTCTTACACTGTAAGTGAAAATACAGGATTTGTATGTCTTATTCAGTTAATCTATACATGCAATGTTGTGTCTTCATGTGTTGTTTATTTCATCTATACCTGAACTACATGGAGGGAGGAAAAGAGTGGTGGCATAGTGAAGGAGGGGGCATGGGTGGCAAGAACAGGGCATGTGAAAACTTAAACCTGGCCCTACTGGTGGCTTCAGTGCCCTGACAAGGAGGAAAGAGAGCGGTGCTCTGTTTGAGTGAGTGTGCATCCTGCTGCTCCAAAAGAGTATAAGGCAGCATGAAAGGCAGCTGTATATATTTATATATATATATAAAGTTCTCCAGACTCTACTTCCTCCATTTTGTACCAGAGAAGGACTGAAGACTTAGACATTGTCAACACGGGGGGGGGGGGTCATGTGTATGCTGTGCATACATGACCCCGCCCCAAGGGTGTGATACTATGGGCAGAGCCAAAATAAGGTTTTGCTTAAGGTGCCAAAATTCCTTGAGCGTGTAACGATGACAGTACATACACTCCTAAAATCAATTCAATTCTGGAATCAGAATCAGCTAGGTTTTTAAGAGTGTTCTGTCTAACAGCCTTTTTTCTGTATAGTTTCAAAGAGCTTTTTACACATACATCATCCACTTACCCCTGTACATCCTTCACTTTTCTCACATATCCTCACATCACAAAATATGTAAACTTCTGGGAGATCTTTAAATGCAAAAGCCTTGATCTTGATCCTGGCCTCCAGATCCACTCCATTTTTTATTACCTCTGTTAGAACATCACCACTATAGGCACAACTGTAAATAAAATAATAAAAATGCACATTTTATGAGGACCACCAAATCATGGATGTGTTTTCTATATTTAACCCTTCATATATTGTTCTGAAGTGACCACCTCAATGCACAGAACATATAGCATTAAGAGAAACTAGGTAATTATTGAATATTCTTTAATCAGTAAATACCACTTACCCTCCGCTTACTAGCTGAACTTTGTTTGTATTGTCACGATTGTTGGTGGGAGTGGCAAAACACTGAACTGCCCTCAAAGCAAACGTCTCTCCATCAGCATCTGGAATCAAAATTCCTAGGAAGATGTCGCTTCCAATTGATATTTCCTCATCATTTTGTATTGGAGCAGAGAATGCGGAATCATGATATGCAGCCATTTTAACAGCATATGCACCACCTCCATTGATTGGTGTTAAAGTAGCAACACTGTGCAAAAAAAAAATAAAATATAACAATTATTAAAAAAAGTAAAAACCTAGTACTGTCAAATAGCAATGCCTTTTTTGATAATTGAAGCATCTTGTACTCTTGCAAGCTGAATATAGTCTACCTATGGTATATCTCACTAAATCTTTCCACCCTTTGAAGGTTATAGCTTTCAAGTAGGTTTCACACGGCAACGTGGGGAGTATCACTGAGGGTACATCTCCCATTGCCTATACGGACTCTCCAGCAGCACATGATCGTGTGCAGATACCTGGCATTGCTGAAATACTGGCTTGCAAAAAATTGGAAAGATGAAATTGCTGTGTCTTTAGAGTTAATATGACAACAATCAAGAATACATTTACAGATATTTTTACTAACATGCAGCTGTAATAATTATATTAAACACTTTCAAAATAACAATACTAATAGGAACATTTATCGTGCTGTTGATGGTAGGTTGGCTATGGCAGCGAACTCCATTGACCAAATGCTTTAGATTAGTTAGGCTACTAAACCTCATCATATATAGGGTGAATATCTTTGCCAATTTCTTGAAAATTACCAAGCATTTTGAAGCTCAGTCTCATTCAGTTCATTGGGGACTTAGCTTGCAGCTGAATGTTTGAATAAATAAAATAACCCTGCCAAGCAGAAATATCTCAGAGTTGGTAGCAGCTTAATCAGCTTATTTGGTACCGCTGCCTACAAACCTTTCTTTTGGTCACAGTGTGTTTTTCCACTTACCTTAAAATAGGATTCAGAGAAAAGTTGAGGCTGGTCTGCATCGTAAGATTATAAGAGCAAGTGAAATTGTACGCTATGGGGTTTTTTGTGATAAGTATTGAATTCAAAGGGCCGATGTAAAGTGTGTTTGTGTAATTGATTATCTGGGAAGAAGTCTGCAACAAGAACACAGAGAATGGATTAAAATGCATTTCAATTATTGTATGGCAATACATTGCTGAGGAAAACAAGGGCTGATTTTTAAAATGAACATTGTTTTGAACGCTTTGCTCTTATAGAGTAACACACATTAACATAAAAGTAAACTTCTCATTGTGTGTGTGTTTGAAATCAAAATTACTGATGTCCTATTTATGTATTGGAAACATGGCTTCTCTGTATACCAGTGAGAGCCAACAGCCCTCGAGGCATGGTTGACAAGGAACGTGTGATGTGCAGGTTCACCACCTCCACAAACCATCTCAGCTGAGATATCTGTGTCTAAGTAAAATAGCCCTTATGTTTAAACCAAATACATCCAGTATAACTATAGTAATTTCAAAATGGATACATTGTAATCGGTTTACTGATTGCAAATACATAAGTGATGAAAAAAAGCTGTATAGGTGGCAAGGACATTTTCAACACCTATTTCTAGCTGTTATGCCAAATCTCCTATGGGGATAAGATAAGCTGTGCTTAAAAGATATGGGACTCTGTGTATTTTATTTAACCTCCAGTGCTTCTCCAGTTCACCGGTGGAGCAAGGTGGTCTATCTGGAGATTGATGACATAGAAATACAGCCAACAGTAACTTGAAGTTTTTGAAATCATAGAGGGACTTGCAAAAGCTTGTATTATTTTTTTCATTGCAAATGTTAATTATCCTAGATGTTTAAATGTAGATTTGAAATGAAAACACACTTCCACAATTATATATGTATCTTGACAGTATAAGGCATTGACATTCAGCAACAAAGCAAAGAAAGAATTGCTTTCTTTATAAATATTGTATGTAGTTGCAGGCTAAGCAATATATGTCCATACAGTGTGATGGAACCCCCAATATTTATGCCTCAGATACGTGTTTTTTTTAATGTTTTTCACTAGGCATGTGCTGAACTGTTACTTTGTTTTGTTATGTGCACCTCTGTTTTTGTATCTTTTAATGTTTTACAGTTTAAAATAAACAATTTTTAAATAAACAACATTTTGTCATGGATGGTTTAAAGGCAAAATACTTTGTGGCTGTTTCCTTTTAAATAGGAGTTAAGTGAAATGAAAGTGAAATGAAAGTACAATGAAAATTAATATAATAAACCATGTTTTACCGTTGCTATATTTCCACACCATCCGGTTTGTGCCTTAACCTGAACATGCTGCACACGCTTATTGCCTATGATGTCTGAATAATTGTAGATACACCCAGATGATTTGTTATTCAGCTCCAAGTTGTTGTAATCATACCCAAGGTATGTCACAAGGCACCGACTGAAAGAAGTAGTCATAGTAGATCCTTCGCAGGACAATGATGGTTCCAAGTCATTTATAGCTGAAAAGAATATGGCGTTAATACACCTTAGTAATTGGTTTATTACACATACAGTAGTAAATACAAGTAATACAGTAAATATTGTTTCTCTGTTTTTTCTTTTCAAAGGGGGAA
>VKOC01021756.1:40000-44003 GCA_009364415.1 Spea multiplicata
GGACCCATACTTCACCAAGCAAAAATGGTTCGGTGCCAGCTTTGTCACCGAACAGCATCCCAGTGCCCCAAACAGTCTGCCTGTGCAGTGTTTGCCCCCAGATAATTTGCCTGGACAATCTTTACCATCTAACAACTTATCATTGCCCCCCACAGAGCCTGCCTGTGTCCCTGCCCACACCACTTACCTGTGCGGGTATTGCCTGCACCTAATAGATTTAATGGTATGGACAATGATCGCAGGGGTCGCCCAGGCCCTCTAGAGTTGCTGGGCTGATCGCAAGCCCTGCAACCGTTATTGCTACGCTGCTGGCCCCATCATATTCCACAGTACAATGGGTTAATATAACATAACAATTGCATAATTTGGGAGAGGGCCTTGCTTAAGTCTTAAAGGAGGGGAAATGTGAAAAGTGTATATGTTTGGAATTATCAGGGAACTAGGCAGGTGTGAGTAGATAAGTGGGGAGATGTAGGTAGTAGAACTGCTATCCTGTAAGAGCCAGTATTTTAAATTAAATCCTGAAGCATACATGCAGCCAACAAAGAGATTGCCAGAGAGGAGAGGTGTAGTGGAGTAATGTGTTAGGAAGATGGCAGCAACATGACTTGGGCAGCGTGACAAAATTAAACATAAATAAAAACACAGGAGATATGAGGTCGTTGGAAAGGTCCAGCGCTTTATTACTGTGACAATTTATCCCAGAACAAATAAATTAGTACACATGCAAACAGAACGTGCTCATATGAAAATTTAACAAAATTAAGACCATACGAGCAGATAACTAGAGAAAGATTACGCTAGAGTATGTGTAAAAACAAATAAAATCAAATAATCAAATCACCTTAGGGATATCCCGCCAAATACCAATGGAAGTGTTGGGTTGGAACACTCTACCACTTGAAAACCCCCAAGGGACTGAACCCGTGGAGTGATAAACCAGAAACCGCATCTTGGTGTAACAACCAATTAAAACATCTCCATAAAATACTGCCAAACATGGGATAAGAAAAATTGGGGGAGGGAGGGCGAGAATTCACTGTAGCACACTGCTATTAACAGCAACGAATCCAGCCACCATGACCCCTCAATGAATATTACTGTTCAGTTTTTACAAATGAAAATGAGGGAATGGGACTCAAGGAAAAAAGAGTCATTTGAAATATGTGAGTTTATCGAGGCGGAGGTTCTACTTCAGTTGTCTAAGGTAAAGACAAATAAATCGATGGGGCCTGATGGGATACACCCCAAGTTATTAAAAGAGCTTGGGGGTGTACTAGCAAAACTGTTAACTGATTTATTTAACGAATCATTGGTAACGGGAGTCCCAGGGGATTGCTAAAGTAGCAAATGTTGTGCCCATTCACAAAAAAGGCAGTAGGGAGGAGTCGGCAACTACAGGCCAGTTATTCTTACATCTGTAGTGGGGAAATTAATGGAAACAATGTTAAAAAAAGGATTGTTGAACATCTGAAGTCACATGGGTTTCAAAATCAAAAACAACATGGGTTTACCTCAGGAAGATCATGCCAAACAAATCTTATTGATTTTTTTGATTGGGTGACTAAAGTATTTGATCAAAGTGGTGCAGTAGACGTTACGTATCTGGATTAATAAACTGCAATCTCTGAGTATAGATCCTTAATTCATTCAATGTTGTTGAATGGATTAAGGAGTGGCTGAGTGACAGACAACAGTGGGTTGTAGTCAATGGCGTATATTCAGAACAAGGGATCTGTACTTGGACCCATTCTCTTTAATATTTTTATTAGTGATATTGCAGATGGTCTTGATGGAAAGGTATGACTATTTGCATCAGGGTTGATGTTCCTGGAGGAAGAAGCCAAATGGCAAATGATTTAGGTCAGCGTGGTGGCAACTGGCATTTAATGTGGATAAATGCAAAGTAATGCATGTAGGGCAAAAAAACCCAAGGTCAGAGTATAGAATATTTGATACTGTCCTAACCTCAACGTGTGAGGAAAGGGATTTAGGGGTAATTATTTCTGAGGATGTAAAGGTAGGCAAATAATGCAGTAGAGCAGCAGGTAATGCTAGCAGAATGCTTGGTTGTATAGCAAGAGGTATTAGCAGTAGAAAGAGGGAAGTGCTCATGCCGTTGTACAGATCACTGGTGAGAGCTCACTTGGAGTATTGTGCACTGTACTGGAGACCATATATCCTGACGGATATAAAAATGTTGGAGAATGTTCAGAGAAGGGCTACTAAAATGGTTTATGGATTACAGGGTAAACCTTACCATGACAGGTTAAAGGATCTTAACTTATATAGCCTGGAAGAAAGGAAATACTAACACAACAAAAGGACATAGTCATAAGCTAAAGGGGCAAAGGTTTAATGGTAACATCAGAAAATATTACCTTACGGAAAGGGAAGTGGACACATGGAATAGCCTTCCAGCAGAAGTAGTAGATGTTAATACAGTAAAGGCATTTAAGCAAGCATAGGATAAGCATAAGGACAAGCTACATATAGGATAAGCAGACTAGGTGGGCCTACTGGTTCTTATCTGCCGTCACTTTTTATGTTTCTAAGTTTATATAGGCCGGGCAACATGTAACATGTGCCCAGTAACCCCCCCATGTAACACCTTAACATCTGTTACTCTTACTGTCATTGTAGGCCCAGTCATGTAGCCCTTTCTCTTAATATCCAGGGCTTGTCTTTCATTGCTGATTGCAAGGGATAAGACTGGGGTTGCCACGTGGCCAGGGCTGGCCCATCGGGTTTGAGAGCCGCCTCCTCCGGCCACCGGCTCCTAATGAAATTAAAGGTGCCGGCGTGCACGCACTGTGCCGCCCAATAGCCGTGCCTCAGCACTTCGTCCCACATCTATAAGGGGTGGAACTGAGGCATGGCCATTGGGCGGCACGGTGCGTGCACGCCGGCCCCTTTAATTTCATGAACGCCGGACTCCACCCATTTCCCCCACCAGGGAGTCAGAAGCAGTGGAAAGTGTGTGTACCATGATATGCCTTTTAACCCCCTATATGCCAGAGTGGTATATAGGGGTATAAGGCATTTCTGGAGGCAGAGTGGCGTATAGGGGGTTAAAAGGCATTTCTGGGGAAGAGTGGCCCCTATATGCCACTCTGCCTCCAGTTTTGGCACTCTGCCTCCAATGTTGTGGCGTTGTGCCGGAGAAGGCATGCCATCCCTGGTGCTTTGCCCAGGTTGAGTAGGGTTGCATAGATGTCAGAACCATCACATGCACATTTCTCTAAGAGATGCTTGGCCAACCTAACACCACACTCTGCCAGACCATTGGACATGCTAAAAATCCCATTGGAGAGCACAGTTCTTGAACTCCATACTGGAAAATGATGTTGCAGTCATCAATTAGTGGGGAATCCCATGTGTGGAGAACTGCCGCTTTAATGTAGGCGGACATCACACATACATTGTTATGCCCTTCCTTATCTGCACTGATTTCCAGGAATCCATGCTCCAACGATGCGTGATGATATACCTAGATGACATTGATCCAGGGGCGTACCTAGAGTATTTGGCACCTGGGGCGGATCCTGTATGTGGCACCCCCCCCCCACAAACACTTTAAAACTACATAGCTTCTATTGTCATATACTGGCGCAGACATTGAAGGTGGTACAGCATTACTGTTATCATTATATACTGAGACAAACATTGATGGGGGTACAGCATAACACCTATCACTATGTACTGAGGCAGACATTAACGGTGGTACAGCGTAATCCCTATCACTATACATTGAGCCAGACACTGATAATAGTGCAGCATAACTCCTGTCACTATATACTAAGCCAAACATTGATGTGGTGTAGGCCTACCACTTCATTGTCTGGCTTAGGGATGCACCAAAACAAAAATTCTGGACTGAAACCGAAAATCCATCATTTACCTGTCTGAAACTAAATATGACCCCCCCACCATAAAACAATCTCACACTTTTCTTTAAAGTAAGTAACACAGCAAAATAGGACAAAAAAATCAATAACAATAT
>VKOC01021760.1:0-12489 GCA_009364415.1 Spea multiplicata
GCGATTGGAAGTTACACAAGGGAGTTTTTCAAACTCTCAGTTATCACAGAGGCCCCTTTACTCTGGATCTTTTTGCATCCCGGACAAACAATCAACTTACCAGATCCAGTAGCACTGGCAACGGACGCTTTTCTGCAAACGTGGCCAATGTCGGGAGCTTATGCTTTCCCACCGTTCACTCTCATTCCCAGGGTAATTCAACATCTTCTCAGGGTCCCAGTGACCTTACTTCTGATCACTCCGTGGTGGCCCTCTCAACCTTGGTTTCCTGCCCTTCTAGAGTTATCAATTCAGGATCCCTTGGCATTGCCAACGTTCCCGTCTCTTCTTCTGGACCCGGAAGGCCATTTCCATCCCCTCATACTCGACGGCCGTCTCTCTTTAATTGCATGGATGATTTTGGGGGACCTTACTCTGTCCTCGGCTTATCGCAGGACGCTAGAGATTTCCTCAGAGATTCATGGGCTCCAGGTACCCACAAATCTTATCGGGCAGCATGGAAGACGTCTACTTGGTGTTTGGGACAACAGGTGGATCCCCATTCAGCTTCTATAACGTTTATATTGAATTTTTTGGCGGAGCTGTTTTCATCCGGAAAATCTTACCGCTATGTTAATGTTTTTCGTTCTGCTATTTCAAGCGGACATGTGGGGTCTAAAGATGGTCCTATTGGACAGGATCCTTTAGTTTGCCGTTTGCTGAGAGGTATTCGTTTAAGTAGACCTCCAGCCCCTCGGTATGACTCCTTCTGGGATGTCGCCTTAATTCTTGATAATGATTCATTATCTCTTCGTCAACTGTCTGCTAAACTGACATTACTTTTATGCTTTCTATCTTTTCGCAGAGTCTCGGACGTTCGAGCTCTGGAGGTCGGTGCTTTTTCTTTCTCTCCTGATGGAATGATTTTCTCGGTTCGGAAACGTACTAAAACTATGTCTAGTTCTATATCTTATCCTTATCTTATTGAGCATCCTAAGCTTTGTTTATGGCCTAGGAATGTACTTCCATACATATGCCGATTGCACATCCTCACCATTCGTGCCACCCTTCAGCGATTCTCAGCTCAGAATTGATCTCGTACCTCAAAACCCTTTCATCCTGTTTCGTCCCCTACTCTAGCTCGTTGGATTTGATGGCTACTCTCCTTGGCGGGGATTGATCAACGTTTTGGTGCACATTCTGTTCGTGGAGCCGCAGCTTCGGGGGCCTTTTCAGCAGGTGGTTCCCTTGCTGATATTCTCAAAGCAGCCGACTGGTCAAGGGCATCCACTTTTCGTGCATTTTATTTTCGTCCGATACCTTCAGCGGTTTTTCTTTTGTTGAATAAGCGTTAAAACTGCAAATATGAAGCCTCTTGTCTTGCCTTAAAATTAAACAATTATTCTAGTTTTATGACGAATAATTGGAATTTTAATAAAGACAGGAGGCGAATATTTCCCTCCCTTCCCTTTATTTTCCTTCTAATTTTGATTTATTGGTTATGTGTCACTACTATTACCTCATATATATATCAGTTATTTCATGCATTTGTGGTTATGTATCTCCTTTATTTACATTTTCATTATACATTGATTGATTTCATATGCTTGGCATGCACTTGCTGTTATGAATCTCTTTTATTTTTCAGTGTAACTCCTTTTGGGATCAGTTTCTTCATATCCAGTTCCACAATCTTTTGATGATCTGATATCCCGTTCTCGGATTCGGCCTCATGTTTCATCGAAGTCTGTTTTCTTCGAATCAAGTTTCTGATTTCATGGTTCGTGTGCAGCAGAAAGAGGAGGAAGGATGGGCTACTATCTACTATATTGTGTCATCTTTTCTTTGATTGGTTATCATCTGTTCTACTTTTATCTTTGCTGCTATGGTGTCAGTAAAGGAAGATTATGCAAATATTCGCCTCCTGTCTTTATTAAATTTCCAATTATTCGTCATAAAACTAGAATAATTGTTTAATTATCAACCACATTAAAGCACATGCCCTTAACTCACGTCTGTTGGCACAGCTCTGTGAGGAGATGGATGCAGAGCACACACGTCTTCTCTCATACACAAAAGTGAGATGGCTTTCTAAAGGTAGATCACTGGCCAGAGTTTTTGAGTTACAAGAGCCACTCTAGAGATTTCTTTTAGAGAAACAGTCACCACTGGCAGTACAAAATGGGTCAAGTCGGCATATAAAGTGGCTGCATTCAAAGCCAAACTGGAATTATGGCAACGAGTGAACATTGGGATTTTTTACATGTTTCAAACAGTAGCAGAGAATTTGAAAGACAGCAGAGCCTTCTTTCTCCCAGGTGGTGCATGACCACTTACCTCAGCTTTCAAAAGAGTTTGAGCATTACTTCCCAACCACAAAAGTCCCTCAAACTGGGAAGGAATGGATCCCCGACCCATTTGTGAATAAGCCAGGTGAATACTAGAAGACGATCAACTGCTTGAGATCACAAATGACGGTGGCCTTAAACGTTTATTTGAGTCAACCTCAAATCTCCATACGTTCTGGATTAAAGTTAAAGCGGAATATCCTGAGATTGCCTCAAAAGCCCTGAAAAACCTGCTTCCATTTCCAACATCCTATCTTTGTTTTCTATAATAACCAAAACAAGATTACGGAGTAGACTGGACATAAGCAACACACTTCAAGTGTCCCTGTCTCCCATCCCCCCAGATGGGACCTTCTAGTTGCAGGAAGACAAGCTCAGTGATTCTGCGTTATGGTTGCAGTAGCAATACCTAACAGGAGCGCGGTTCTGCACCTGGTGCCGCTCATCAGGGGGATACCAACACGCTGGCACCCCTCCAGAGACGGACAGTCATTTTCGCCGCTGGAGGAGCAGGCAGATCTCCCTTTAACCGGCTTAAGGTCAAGGGAGCGGGAGGTCTGTTAAAGCAACTGCTGCTGCGGTGCGTCGGGATTTGCTGTCAAATCCCAGTGCACAACAGTAAAGCCGTGCCCACCGCCGTCTGCACCCTCTGAAACGGAAGGACGCAGGAGAAGAAGAGCCAAGAGGAAGAAAAGGAGCTGACTGCTGTAGCGGGAAAAGTAACAGAGGAAAGGTAGGAAAGCATTCAGTGAGAGTGACAGTATGTGTGGATTGGATGTCATATTCTGGCACATGCAGTGAAGCAGCGTGCAGTAGTGTGCAGTGAGGACCTCTACAGGGTAAGTGAACTACAGGGGGGGATAGATAGTGAGAAGGGAGAGAGAGGAGGGTAGCTAGTGAGGAAGGGGCGAGGAAGGGGCTAGTAAGAGTATTGAAATAAAGAGTGATAATGAGTGAGAAAATGAATGTGTGGACGAATTGTGTGAATGAGTGAGAGTATGAAATAACGTATGGATGAATTTGTGAGAATGCATTAATGAATATGTGTAAATTATTTATGTGAATGAGTGAGAATAAATGATTGTGTGAATGAATTATGTGAATTAGTCAGTGACTGTAAAAGCATTTGTATGTATCATAGATATGCAATTGATTTGTAGAAAGGCAACTATGGCACAAGCAGGGTGTTTGAGCCTTGGGGACCAAGATTGCACACAGTGTAACAGACTTAATTGTCATTTATGTTATAATTTGTTGTATGCATGTTCTGATAGTTTTTGTAAGTTTAAATGTGGATAGGGTTTATACTGTCCATGTTGCAGGGGGAAGGTGTTTGGGGTAGGACTCAGAAGGAAATGGTCTTGGGATATGCTGAGCCATACTGGTCACAACAGTAATACTGGTCATAACAGTAATACAAGAGAGCCAGCATATTAACAAGAGTTATCAGAGTCCATCCTCATATACAAGGTTGTTTAGCAAACCCCCTGAAAAAGGCATAAGGTCTGTATATGTTTCACTATGTATTAATAATAAAGCAAAAGATAGATAGTTTATGGATAAGTCATTAATGCATATTATTTGTATTTTGTTCAGCTCTTACGGTGAATTTTTGGAGTTAAAGGAAAGTGTACAATAAAGCTTCTTAAAAATCATCAGTAAAGTTTTGGCCATCATTCAGACGGGGTCTGCTACACACAGGGTTGCTGAACAACAGAGATTAATCCAAAGGCTTTGTGCCATGTGCAAACCATTCTTTGAACCTTTGTGGGGTGCACCCATTTGGAAGTGTTGCCTCCTGTGTGACTTTTTTGGAACATTGGAGAGAGTGTTTTCCTTCTTTTCATTTTCCACTCATCGTTGGGAACTGCTGATGAAGAATGTAGGCATAGCAGTGAAAAGATTTTCCCAGACAAGATGGTGTGCACATTATGATCCTGTAAAACCAGTGAGGGCAACTTTTGAAAAACTGACTTCAGCCCTTGAAATCATGTGTAATCCCCAAGAAAATGTGGACACAAGAGGATCAGCTCAGACGTTGCTGGCTGCTGTATGTGATTTTTCATTTTTGTGTTACCCTTCTTTCTGGTGTGAAGTTCTGGAAGAAACTAATATCACACAAAAGTATTTACAAACAGTGGAAATTACTCTTAAAAAGTCAGTTGTGAAGCTACAAGCTCTGAAATTGTTTCTTGCAGATCAAAGAAATGAAATTGTGGAGAGGGCCATTTGTTATGCAACTAAAATGTGTGAGGAAACAAACATTTCTATGGAGAGAAGAGGGAGGGTAAAGCTCAGGAAAACAATGCCAGGCGAGAAGGCAGAAGATGCTGGTCTCACATTGCCAGAGGAAATTAAAAGAGCTATGTTTGACTGCCTTGACAGGTTTCATCAGGTGTTGAAAAAAGTTCTAAGGCAATGGAAAAAATCCTTTCAATCTTTGTATTATTCAGCCAAACTCGTTGGTTGTTACAACAGAAAAGAAACTTCAGAATTATACTCAAAATTTGAGTGAAATTTTTGACAAAATTTCAGACGAAGTGGAAATTGAATGCCTTCGGAGGCATTTGAAAGCAGCCAAAATCAGCTTTGAAGAAGCAAAGACATGGATAATGTTGCAGTTTCTAGAGTTCATTGTGAAATGGGATTTTTGTGAATCTCTGCCAAACTTGTCACTGTGTCCAAGATTCTTTTTCTCTGTGTATCCATTGCTTCATGTGAAAGATTAAAATTCAACATTAAAATTGATAAAAAATGTCTTCTGCTCCACCATGAATTAGACAAGGTTGAGACAATCTTGCCATACTTTCAATTGAACATGAAAATGCAATGAAGATTAGCTTTGATGATGTCACTGATCATTTTGCAGAAATGAAAGCTCGCAGGAACAGGATGTAAATCCATTTCCCTGTGCAAAATAGAGTGCTCACTTTGGACCTGTGTTTGTTGTTTTTTTGGGGGGGTATTAAAGAAAGCAGTATTATATGTTCAGTAAATGTTATTTAAACATATTTATTTTACTTATAAGTTATTAATTTATTTCCAGATTATCCAGATTTCTTGTTGACATACAGATTACTGTATGGTGCAATAAATATTCTTGCCAACATATTTTTTTTGTAGATGTCTTTACATTTGGGGGGTTCCAATTACAGGATCTGCCCCAGGTGCCAAATACTCTAGGTGGTTGCCAAATACTCTACCCCTGGTGAGTTGTATAATTACTTCATTATACTTTAAATTTAATAATAATAGAAGTAAAATGCACAATAAATGTAATGCACTTGAATCAAACCCAAAACACCCCACCTCCAGTCCGTGGAAAAATTGTCTTCCACAAAACCAGACCCTAGTGCCAAAAAGCTTGGGGACCGCTGGTCTAAGGCTAGGTTTCCACTTGGGTTTTTGTCCTGCGTTTTTTTCTTGATGAAAAACGCCAAGAAAACTGCCACTCCATTTTCCTGCGTTTTGGCGTTTTTTCTGGCGTTTTAGCCTTTCTGTGGAAATTGCTTTTTTTGACCATAGGCAGTTTTTCCAGCCTTTACAAGTTAGATGTTTCACCCAGCTAAAAGGGATTGGGATAAATGGCGAGTATCTGCCCCTCCTGATGTCATTTCCTTGGCTAGAGTATCTACTCTAACGCCCCGGCCGGACCGCGGGCGACATGCTGCGATTTTGAAAAACTGCCACAGAGCCAAAAAAAGCAGAAAAACGCCAAACAGGACTGAAAAAACGCCAAACAGAAAAACGCCAAGTGGAAATGGCATTTTGCGATTTCCTATTGAAGAACAGCTAACATCTGGCTGCAGCGTTTTTTCACAAAAAAAACGCCGTGTGGCTGAATTGGCGTTTTTATGGGCGTTTTTAGCAAAAAAAACCCAAGTGGAAACCTAGCCTAATGGAAGCATCATCAATTGAAACAACAATAGCTATTTAAGCCATGATACTTAACAACCACACTGTCTACATGTTTCGTATTGGCAAAGTCTTATGAATGAATATGAAAGATATCAGGGTTGGGATGCCTTCTATGATATTCCATAGTTTTTGAACATTTATATTTAAATTTTATAATATATATTTATTTATATATTATATATTATTTTTTTTATTAATATTTATATTATATATATATATATATATATATATATATAGTTATCTGTTTAGGTTACTCATTTTGGCAAGAAGAACCTGGAAGTTGTATAATATGAATGCTGCATTCATACTACAGTACACAAGCATCATTCAATGAACTTTATGAATTATATACATTGTATGTATTGCAAAAGTACAAGGCCCGCAGCATGTGGGATTCATATATTGTTCAGGTTCAAGTTGTGGATCTTACAATACTAATACCCATAAAACTATCTGATTACTTTATAAACACAAACTAAATGCAGTGCCTGAGCATAAATGTAATAATACAGCTATCTTTCAAACAAAATAATGCAAATTAAAATATTATATATGGTATGAATACATAACATATTATAAACATAATAAAAAATATTTAGCAAGATGTTTGTAAACAATTTGTTACTCATAAACTCTAGATGATAGAATGACATACACACGCATGTATTTTTCCTGGTGAGACATGTTGTGCTGCATGTTGGGTAGATGGTGAAGACAACTGAAGACCGCAGAACAGGCACCAGCTGTAGGTAGAAGGTAAGAAGACTGGAGGTGCCCCAACAGACTGAAAATCTTCTTCATAAACACATTAAATAAACCAATTTTAACTGAATAAGCCTCCATCAATTTGCAAAATGTACAATTTATATGCAAGGCTTTACCTTTTACAGACAGATAAAAGGTTTTTAGGAATGCATTTTTGTGTGTTAAAAGCACTGAAACTGCTGTCATTACTTTTGGAAAATAGAAAAATACAGTGCTTTGTGACTTGACATGTTTTGTTGACAATCTAAATCAAGCGGAATACACAATATTTCATCATTTGAATGTATCTACATATATACTCTTTAGATAGTATATATGTGTTATACATACTGATACCCACAAGAAATATAGAAAAATACAATATTTGTTGGCATTTCAATTACATCTATGGCTAGAACAGTGCTTACCAACCAAGTTCTCAATGCACAATAACAAGGCAGTACTTAGTAATTACCACACTCTACTCCCGTGGTCAGATTCACAAGTTTTGGGCCATCACTTAATTCACGGTTACATATGTTACATAAGAGAAGTTTAACATATTCAAGATATCCCAAATTATATCGATCTAGATGAAGGCAATGAAAATGCTTTTAATCACATGCCAATTTTCCAAGAGAAAGCGAAACGAAAGGATACATTCATTTATAATTTCAGAGGTAGTGCTGCTTTAGATATTATCTTTCATATCTACCAAAATATCATCATACTATACCTTAATGGTTGGAATAAAGCATAAGTAAAGCTCATTGAACAACCCACAACTGTGAAATTTCCTCTGGTTGACCTTTTGACATACGTAATGCTATCTTAACAGATTTTTCAGGCTGAATTGTATTTAGATAAGAAACTTAATCAGGGTCACACAGTGCTGTAAAAAATTAAGGTCAGGAGTCTATTCCTCAATCACTGTCATATTCGACTATTAATCCACAATATCCTATGTCTTCTATTACCAGATTCAGTTTTTGGAGGCAATTGAGATACCAGATGAAGGGTAATGTAGAACTACTTTTTCTCTATTTGTGAAATGTTCTTAACATTCATGATACTATGAAGATTTATTATAATTAGCAGTAGTAATATTATTTTTTATTTATTTATTGCTTTTATTTTGCTTTTTTTCTCTCTAACAAAAAAATAAAGCTTAGATCCAGACTTTGGTTCTTTATACGTTTTACAAAACCTTTAGGACATAAGTAATATACAGAATGTATAACGAAAATGTTTTTAATAGCCTGTCTTCCAACCAGTGTGAAATATATCAGGGATGCTAGAACAACCATTTTGTAATATAAATGGCAATGTCCCTTTTATAATAGTAACAATTTAATAAGTGCCAGAGTATTTCTTGGCAAAACAAATGTTCTAAATAGCTAAGTGAAAAGAGTCCCATAAAAGCACAGTGATCACCAATGCTAATTTTTCACAAACAACATTTGCTTCGTGGTCTCTTTTTTGCAGCAATCCAGATAGCTTTTCATCGTTAAGCGCATTGGATCTGCACCCGTCTACATGTTACTGTGATATTACAAGCAATGGATATTCAAGAACTTCTTTGGTACTTTCAATTTGCCTTAATATTCAGGCACAATCACTCACACACGCGCTCACACACCATCGCACCATGCGACAACATAAACCTCCTGAGTATCCACTTCCTACAACAGACCATACCATTTTTATGGGATGCATTGGATCCTTCTCATACTCCTTCACGCAAGCCACCATAAATCCCATCTTGCAGAAAAAAAAACATATCTCTTGCCTCCAAGCTTCTTGAACAGTTTGTATATAACCAGTGGACTTTGCTCGATTTCAATTATCTACAATGATCATCTTCACTCTCCACTTGGTTCTTGACACTCTTACTTAACTGACCAAGGCTGGATGATAAGGTGTCAGGGTGTTTGCCTTGTAAAGTGGGCTAAGAAAACAAAGCTGGAACTCATAAAATAACTAATATTATATTATGCAAAAACTAGAACTGTTTAAAAAGAACACAATAACATCTGAACATGTATTTTAATCTGATACCAGTATTACATATTTTGTAGCTATTCTCTGTGATGTATTCTCTATCACTCTCCTGCTTTAACCATGAAGGTAACTACCCATTTAAGATGACTAGGCCAATTTTGGACATATACTATAGCTCTGTTATACATTTTATATAGTGTTATATAATGGATATTAACCAAATTAGAATATTGGTACTCTAAACAGGCAGTTTCTCTACATGTTTCAAAACAAAGTTAAACAACATTTTTATATATTTTAAACGAGGATTTCAATTATTTAAAGGACATTTTGGGCATAAACATACATGGTGTATAGAGAGAAGACTGATATACTAGCACTCTTTCAGACATTTTTTCTTATAGGTACAGTATAGTGATTCTTTTAAATGGAGGTTGAATTCTGTGTGAAAGTTTGGCTTGCGTTTTTTCAAGTTAAGGACACAGTGAAAATAAATGGTGCAGTGATGAGGTCAACATGTCAAGTTGTTTGTTGGAAGGATAAGAGAAGTGCAGAAATCTCATCCTCAAAAGGATTAAGGACCCAAAGGTATATGGGAGATTCGGAACATATGTTATGTGAAGGATGATACAATAAAAATACGCGCAAGTGGGTAAAACAACATCTATATAATAGTATACATAAGTTATGTTTATATTTTTGTTCTAATAGTTATGTGTGTTGTATTTTCAATTTCATAATAATCTGCATATTTAAAAATCAAATTTTAGAATTTCCCTGCCACTAGATTAAACTAGTTAAATGTTATCTGTGGATCCAACCCTATCCTGTACAGTTATCTCCCATCTCCTCACCCACAATAAGCAATTTCACAATAGGGCAAATGTTACTTAATGAGGAGGAATAATTATGTTGATCCTGTAGTATAAGATACATCGTTTATTTTAATTTCTAAATACCTTTATGTAGATTATTTTAGTGCACAAAAATGTAAAATGTAGGCTTTGCTTTAAGGCATTGATCACTTGAAGAGTATTCTGCTGGAGCTCTGTAATCTACACTTAGCTGCAAGTTACCTTATGTCTAAAACCAAATTTCAGCTTCTAAGCTCCTAGGGTGCTCACTCCTGTGAATATCTATTGCCTGCCAAAGGTTCAAAAGCTCTGTAAGACACCTTCAGGCCACTCTGTAGATCTCACAATATTATTGCCATAATCAAAATGTTAGTTAATAGTTTCATGATTTTTCATGTTCAAAAGGTTCCGTCTTATGTCAATTATTCAAAGTATTTCATACAGTTGAGAACAAACAATCAGGTCAGAAGGGCCCTTTCTAAACAATTTTGAACTGGCCATGTTATGTCACGCGTCCCTGCAGTGTATATAAGTGTATGTGACCATGATTGTGTATGCATAAGTGTATGTAAGCATGAATATGTACGTATTAGTGTGTGTTAACATAAATCTGTATGTGAAAGTATTTGTTGTATTTGTTATATTACATGTGTAAATTTGTGTATGTGTGTTTATGTGCGCCAGAGTGTATGTTGCAAGGGGCAAAGAAGGCACGGACAAGCAGTTTGAGGCCAATGATGACACAGACAAGCTATCATAGGCAAGGTGGCATAGGCAGAGTGTTTGGGGATTAGGATGGCACTGATAAGATGTTTAGGGGGAAAAGTGGTACGCATAAGCTGTTTGTGGCAAAGGTAGCACTGTGAAACATGTTGCTTGGTAAAGTTGGTGGAATCTTCACATATGGCCCTATGGTTTCTAGTTACGTGAATGTTTGCAAATGTAATTTTGGGGATTCTAATTTTTGAATGTGAAAAAAGAGCAACTGAAGACCAATAATAAGGATCTGAACAATTGAGGCTAATAAGAAGCATAGTGATATGGTACATGATGGCAATAGGCAAATAAATAAATATTGTAGTGTGCCAATATAGTTTGTCTAAAGATTTGTCAGGAAAGTTTGTCAGGAAAGAAGAAGTGTTACATGTGCCCTGACATTTATTATTGTCATCAAACATACCATACAATTAAAAAAAGGTTTTATTTTTTTATTTTTTATTTTTTTAAATTAAAAAAAAGTTACCATAGAGACTGTCATATGTGATTTATTGATTTAGGTGAATTAAGAAGAAAGACAAGATAAATGATCAGAAATATATATGTGAAAAAATATACCATTCTTACACCTAGACATTCTTCCCAACTTTCCTAAACACATAAATTATTATGTACTGCTCTTGTAAACATGTTAAATAAACATATTCTAGTCTTCAAATGATGTGCAGTTTTTCTGTAGTTTCTTGTTGAAAACCTGTCCCTCTGCACTGCTCTGCCTGACAATTTCGGATATCACAGAAGAGACGTTTGGTTGAAGGTCTTCTAGTTTGCAGGGGACTGTCGATGTAAGATGGAAACTGCTGTGATGTAATACATACAGGAGGCCTTTGGAAGAATGAGGGTATTCTGTTTAAAGCATCTCTAGTATCTCTATAAACCCGTAATGCAGTTTGAGCATTGAGAAGAAAAACTGAATGGCAGATAGGTTACTTTTATTTCACTTTACATGCTACAGCACTTATGTGGTGATAAGGATGAGTACCTTTAATTAACTGTATAAAATAATCACATTGGACATCTGGACATGCTGGTTTCATTAAAATATGGTTAATTTCAATAGGCATTAAAGTTGCATGTACTACTGCATGCTGTACACTTCTGCACAACTAGAATGTTGGATAGCTACATAGATAACACCTCAGAATACATCTGTATTATTTTGGTAAATAACACCGCCATTTTGAGGTGGTAAAGCAATGAGCCCTATCAAAACTGTGCCTTTTGATGGCAGTGTTTGTTTTTGAAGTAAAGCTGCTGTTGACAGCCGAAATCTGATACACAGCTGTAATTGCCTGTAAATTCTGTGTCATTCTGAGTGCCTCTCTCTTTCTTCATGCCCCTGTGTCCCGTGTTGGCTTTCTGCTTGGGTGTCTCACACTTAATCTGTCCTTGTATGTTTGTGCTGCAGGGGGCAATACAAGAGAGAAACTGAGAATGCTTCCGGTGTCCTGTGAGTTTACAGCTGTAGGGAAATTCTAAATAATGACCATTAAAATAAATTCTGTTTTCTCATATGCATTGCAATCAGTGGCGACTCTAGAAACAATATATAGGGGGGGCACACAAGATACCACAGTCAAACTGGGGGGCATTCATAATTTCCAAAAGTAATGTGCTATGGAATTATACTTTTGTTATTGGGCTAAAATAATACTTGGTCATTCAACATGGGAAGCCTGAAGCCACAATTGAGTGCGACTAATCCTTGAAATAAATATTATAACACAATAAATAACTTTTCCACTAAATGATTTCAGGGCCTTGAACGTTTTGTCGTTTTGAACATTTTGTCCCCTGAAGTCACTACAACTTCAGAAGGGCACACATTCCAACACAGGCTCTGTCGCACCGACACCCAGACACACACA
>VKOC01021769.1:0-50736 GCA_009364415.1 Spea multiplicata
TATACATACATATATATATATGCACACACACACATATACATACATATATATAAACACATATACATACATATATATACATATATATATATATAAACACATATACATACATATATATACACACACACATATACACATATCTATACACACATACATATACACATATTTATACACATACACACACACATATATACATACATACATATAAATACATATACATATATATATAAATGTTTTCCTACCTTTCCTCTTCTTCTTCTGTCCTGTCCTTCCGGTGCAGTAAAGAAGGTGGGCGTGGCTTCAGTGCTGTGTGCCGGGATCTGACATCAAATCCCGACGCACAGCATCAGTTGCCGCGCGCATAGCAAGGGAGCAGGATCGGAGGTCTGTATTACCAGACCTCCCGCTCCCTTGATTGATTTTAAGCCGGTTGGGGTGAGATTTTTGATCTCCCTAACCGAGCTTGCTCCTCCAGCGGCGGACATTAATGTCCATCTCTGGAGGAGTGCCAGCGTCACCCTGCCCGCCCCCCCCAGCTCCCCGTTAGGTACTGTGCGCACAATGTTAGTACGTGTGCGCTCCCTCAAAAAGTTATGTGCGCGCGCACAAGCGCACAGCTTAGAGGGAACACTGGTCTTATCTGCCATCAAATTCTTTATTGGTTTATAAATTCTTTATTTATCAGTTTATTGTGCAAAAAGTAATGTTGATGCTGCTTTACAAATAGCTTTTTGTGTATTTTAGCAAATATCACTAATAACCATGACTTGGAACTTGGAACTCTGTGAAGCGACACTTCTCCGGGTCTCCGGGGAGAATGTCCAGGTCGCAGGAGCAGCATTGGGGAAACGCCCAGTCCCCGCCCATTTCCCCTCCTACCACATTCTACATTTGGGGCTAGTCTCACATGTAACGTCAGCAGGACCGCCCACTGACATCAGTAGACCCGCCCACTTAGATTCCGAAGAGGGAGGGCTCTGGGCAGCTGTAGCCTGTATGCGCCCCGTATGCTAATAACACGGTCCATGGTGAACAATGGTTCATGATTTTTTGATGTAGAAAGGTAAATAAATGGAATTTTTTTGCGGTTGGGAGAGTATTTTTGACTTTTCCTTGAAAGATATATTTAGCAGTTACTGTGCATTGTTTTTGAAGTTAACTTGTGACAAGCTGGGTCATCTGCTGACTTGACACCAATGTTTGTGCCATGGGGGGGGCAGATAAACATATAATTTGACGGCAGATAAGATCCATTTGTTCCATCGAGTCTGCCAAACCTTAGTCTGTGGTCTTGTCTTAGATACAGGATAACCATATGCCTATCCCATGCATGTTCCTCCACCACATTAGCCTCTACCACTTCTGCTGGGAGCCTGTCCCACCTATCTACCACCTTCTCAGGTCTCACGTTTGGATGTGAGACACAACAAATACTTTCATATATAAGTGTAACCGAGCTGCGAATGTTATTATCAGTATCCCAGACACACGCAGCAGCCGGGCTTCTCCTTATCTCTGCTCACAGACGTGTTATTCGTACTCAACATGGGAATGGACGCTGACCGTTCACGCAGCGAGGCACCCGTGTGTTTTTTGCTAACTTTTAATGGCTTTAATTAATATTATATATTAAATATATATATAGTTTATATATATAGTATGAGACTATAATGAATTCACGAACATATTCATTGTCAACTTAGTTGATATATAACTTTTTTATTGGGGCACTGAATAGATTGATGTTTTCAATTATGTAGTTTAACACTAAAAAGTGGGTTTTCTTTCATTTTGTTCCAACAAACATCACTTATCTGCAAACTTGTCGGCAGCCATATGTTATTTGGGTGACTTTTCCTGCTCAAACAGCACACCGGTGGTTTAAAGCAATGCTAATAAAAAAATGCTTCATAAACCTTCATGAGTCAGAGAGTCTCTCTGGTTGATTAAGTCTGAGCCATTCTATGGTTCACCCCACAAGGCAGTATGATAAGTAGGGAACTGTACGTACTACCACCTGCAGCCTCAGAACGATCTATAAACCAGTTTGCGCATGTCGCAGAGCAGCCGGAGAGGGATCGCCACATATTAGCTGGCAGCAAAGAGATTGCTTTACAGAACAGTCCGGAGACACAAATATCATGTAACTCACGTAAACAAGTCCACGTCTACCCCGCTCGGTCAACAGCAGACCCTGTGTGACCCTGCTTAGGGCAACCCGGGCCTTCTTTACAGACATTTCCATGTTTTTTGTGCCATAACAGCTACTGTCATCACTGGGGTACATGATGGTTCGATGTATCAATGGTGGGATCCAAATGCTCGTGTTCTACATACACAGTCCCATCTCTGACCCCCGCTAAGTGTCTCTGTACCGTCATACACTCCCAACATTTCAGGTCCAAATCGGGGGGCACCAGTGTTCCCTGTGTGCCCCTAGAGGCATGGTAGGTCTGGACGTGGCCCGAGCTGCCCCAGAAGTGGCCGTGACCAGAATGTTCAACCCGACCAACAAGCCACTTTACAGCAGGAGCAAAGACCCTGTGCCAGACGTCTCCAACGGGGCCATGATGCCCACTACCCACTACCACTGCTCTTTAAAGCCGGAGCCAGAGCATGGGTTCCCGATGATGGAAAAGCCTACAAAAATCCAGTCTGGGGAGCCATAGAAGGTTTTAATCTAAAGATTTAATAACACAGTAAGGTAATCGCTAAATAAACACAAACAACCCCCAAAGTTAGCCGGTGAACCATTAGCCCAATTAGTGCAGAGCCTCGCGGCTTTGTCAATTGTTCGTCACAAAGCGTGACCTAAATATTAAAAAAGGTTACTTACGTATTCCTTTATATCCTTGGACTTCACTGCCTTGTAAGAATAATATGCGGGATACAAAGTGCCAAATATCAGCCTGGGAAAACAAAAAACAGAAAATATACAGGAACATTAGACTGTTACAGCTTTAAGCATAAAAAATGGGGAAAATGACGTGAATTCTAGTTTACACATAAAAAGTATAGATAGCAGTACAGAGATTGCTTGCGATTGGTCAGTGACCGATCAGCGGGTTCTCAAAAGTGTCTAAGGATAATAAAAAAAACTTCATGGGCTTTGTTCACAGGGTACGTCGGGCAACAAATCACTAGCCACTCGATGACATCGCCAGTGCGCTCCCACGCAGAAATGAATGACACTGTGTGTGAATTATTCTAAACCATGAATGATAAACTTAAAAGAGGAAAAATATTCTGGCCTGACGTGTACAGTAATATAGGTCGAGTTTTATCTTATTTCCAATAAGCATCCTTTATTTGCAGACCTGGAGGACGTCATTTTTTTTGTTGGAATGACCTTTCCTGCACAATCACCACACTGAGCCGATTCTTTACGGCAATGCTAATGAGGTCTGATCATCAATAGGTTTTCTTTAGTCGGAGTGTCTAGCTGGGTGATAAGGACTGAACCATTCTATTCTATTGTATAATAAGGAGTCAGAGTATTTGTTATGGGCCAACAAACAGAGCTAGAACACATACAAATGTCTAATATACAGAAGCCTGAAAACCGGGGAACTCTCAGGGTCACGCCCCAATCTCAGGGTCACATGATCTGGAGCGGACTCTTTCATATTCTACACTGCCGTGGTATTAAATATAACTCAAAGATGGTGATCTGGCTACCAGTATGTTATGGTGGTTATCCCTGCTTGAATTCAGGTGACTCAATTAAGTGTACCTTTAAATAATGGCAAGTCAATGCATTAATGATGGCCCCTATTAGAGCCATTTGGCGAGTTGCTGCATAGAATCTTCATGATGGGCCATTAAAGGGTTAATTTTGTCTCAGGGCCGGGGTATAGAAAGTTCCCAGGTCTGATTACGGGAAAACTAGAAAACAGCACAATATTCTGTAATAAAATAAATTGGTGGGAGCGCCCCTTTTAAGCGGGGCAGACGAAGCAAGCTTTCTGTTTTAGGTAAAAAAGCTGAACTTATTCTTAATGGGTTTTTTTTAATCAAAGCTAATAACAAAGGCCAACCCCGTGATTCGCATTTCCTTGAAATGAAATATCGCGATTTCTTTCAAAACAGTCATATAAGATTTTTTCTTCTTATCGCGGGCAAATCCAGCAGCCTGTGATATCTTTAATTATTTATGTGACACCAAAACGCTCACAAAGCCAAGATGACCTAATTCACAGTCATCCCTACGAACGCAAACGGGACTGCGGAGAATGCACGGCATTGGGTGGATTAGAATGTTTAAGTATTCCGTTCTTTTGTGGATCTGGGATATGTGAAGTCACGGAGGGCAGGAATTGTCCTGGGTGCTGAAAGAACAGCCATGAGCTTTATGGATTCATCAGCGTCTGAGTCACAATTACTGGACAAAGAGCACAGATCTATTCTTTTATTCTTTTTAGGATTTTTTAGGACTATATGTTTTTTTTTACATGGGATGCGGATCTTGTCAGGGCTCGGATAGACACCAGGCTTGGCACCAGTAATAGGGTCCTCACCAAAAACAATACCCATCCGACCATCAATAAAACAGCCATTCGGGATAAGGAACGCCATCCAGAGAATCTTTAAGACGACTGACTGGTAAAATTACCAAAGACTTCAGTTTAGAGGAATAAGTGTTCTGTTCAGGGGTCGGCACTAACCTCGCTCATGGTGGACTGGGGTCTGTGGTGGACAATTTACTGATGGACCTCACACGCCTTGCCCTGGTGTCCTTGTCCGGAGACTTTGCCTACCCCTGGTTCTGTTACTGATCACCTCTCATTCCACCGCGCACACTTGAGCGAAGCATTTATCCACTTAAAATATATACATTATTAACCCATTAAGTCAGGGTCGGCTTCATATCACAACAATCCTATGAATGGCAAAAGCAGTAACCCACCCACTGGTCATATGGATACTGCATAATGAAAATGGATTATGGGCATGGCTACCAATAACCCATCGCTAATAGCCTCTATTCATGAGGTATATCTTATGAGTTCCTATATACTATAGACATCAAAGTGGCTTCATTTGGTATGTATCGGGTTTCAGGAAATTGCCCCGGCCCATCTCGCTGTGGAAATTCAGTTTTTTTTCCATCGATATCATGACAGTAAAGCTTCGTGAAATTGGCAATCGGGGAGTAACAACTACTGTACGTCGCAGACAACCCCTGATTAGGATTCCCTTTGAAGTCTCGTCTTTAAGAACAGCCACATTCTTAATTAGGAAAACTCTTAGTGTACAATGACATGGAGGAACGGCACAAAGGAAGCTCAAGAAGAGAACACCGGTTACTTATTAGGTAATTCTGGAAAACGGTACCATTTTGCAGTTTTTTGGGGTTTTTTAAAATGTATTATTCTATCTTTATCATGTTATATACGTGTCTTAAAGTACACCTGTCATTGGTGACGCTGTGATAACAAATCTGAAAAACCAAAGAGGTTTTAGTCTACATCATACATGCCAACTGTCTTAATTCGGGCTGGCCGTCTGTCCCAAGAATTTTTGTGGCAGAATAGCAGTTGGAATGGATGCCAAACCTCGGCTCACCGCTGACGCGAGCGCTTCATTCTGTCGCACTGGAGCTGGGCGGATTATCAGCAACTTGATACAGTGTCAGCTTCCTAACAGATGTAAACGCCATATATTATTATATATATATATTATTATATATATATATATATGATATATATATATATAATACATATACATACAGCAGGGAATTATGGGGAATTTGGTTGGGCAGTATCAGGAGGGCCTCGATTTAAGATTCTAAATTGTCAGAATAAGCCAAAAAACACGCAGCCTTATCAGAATCAGTTCTGTGAATCTGAGTTAAGGATTCCCCTGATGATAAAGGAAAAGAGCGTCTTATGTTCCACAGAGAGACAGGTGAGCCGACGGGGCCACAAGCACAGGGCAAAGGAGGTGAATGAGCCGGCGTGTGGTAAATGTAATCCTCTGACAAGTGTCTCAGCAGAAGTGGGATGAGATTACATTTCACGGTCTGTCCCACCGAGAACCTCCACCCGCCGCTCTCATCGTTTCATTTGATCTATTAAAGTGCTTGTGATTAAGGGTTTCGTAAAGCATTATCCCATCCTCCAGGCTTCTCCATGTCACATCCGCCTGCTTCTCCTTGGCTTTAGAGACGAGGCAAGCCGTGGGAACAGCGGGGAGAACGGCACTCGTATTAATAGAGAGGATATGATGGTCTTGTTATACTGGGACTCCACCAGCTTGTATTTTATTGAATTTTGACCCAGCCCAGTTTATAGAGTATGCGTGATGCCCATGTGCTTGGTTAATCCACTTACATCTTCCTAGTCGTCTAAACTAATAGCAAGGGATTAGGAGGAGGGTTTGGGGCGTCTTTATTCCTCTATGGTTTTGTTCTCCACTGGGGTCCTTTGGAGCTTCCAGACCATTAATAGTGACGTAGACACATAGAGAGTGCTAGCCGGTGTCCATAGCCTAATACTTAAGGACCGAAATACCGGTACTTAATAAGAGCAGGATATTATATCCTATATATATATATATACATTATATATACACACATACACATATTATATATATATACATGTGTGAGTACTGTAATTGCCTTTATATTCCGTATAATAATGAGTTAATAATTCAAACCTGGGCGCTATGCCACTCCTTTTCTGTTTGTGAAAAGCAATATTCTATGATGTCATAATAAATCTACTATTCATGAGGTCACTGCACTGTGATGAAAACACTGATATTTCTCAAAATGTGTTCAACTTAAATTAACAGTTTATACGCCCCATCACTAGGCACGAATCCTACAATTGTAAGGGCGATGTTCGAAACACATTTACATTTGTAAGCTTGAGTACGGTCGCTCACAAATGAAAGGGTGGTCCGTCCTGACAGCGAAAGGGTTAACGTTGCAGTTTGCTGGCTTCGTGTCATACAGTAAGCCGCACATGATCAGCATTTCTCAGGGACGTTGCTGGTAAACAGACTGGACCTCCAAGCCTTGGCAGGAGGACAGCACTATCTCCCTTTACTGCGGGGAGGACTAAAAGCTTTTTTTAACGCTATCATTCCCAAAGGGAGCAGAACCAAAGCCGAAGATCCCTGAGGCCTGACGTCTGGGGTTTTCTTAATAAATGGCAAAAACACTTATTCCTTAAGAAACTGTGAAACTACAGAATGACGATGCCTAGATTTATTTATATATAGCGCCAGCAGATTCCGTAGCGCTGTTATAATAGGGTAACAATGAATATATTTGGATTTAAAACAGACAATAAAATGAACACACGTTAAGACATATTGGTATAGAAGGCTCTTCCATTCTAGGCCTTATGCACTAAGAAAACAGATTAAAAAAAATAAATATATATATATATATATATATACCTGTCAATAGATCCTGCTAGAAAAGGTTCTATTTTCAGCTTTTTATTTTATATATATATATATATGTGTTTATATATAATGGTATATATATATATATATATATATATATATATACACACCTATATATGTATTTATAAATATATAAACACACACATGTATATAGACATATAATCAAATATCTCTCTATATAAATATATATATATATAAAAATATAAATATATTAATATTAGACAGAAGGTGAGGAGGGCCTCGCCCATAGAGCTTGCAGTCTTATAGGATAAGGACACAAATGATATAGCTGTTAAATGCAAAATATTTAAGTGACATTAAGTACGGTAAAAATCTGGTTTTATTCGAGGATGAACAGAAGCATCACAGATATTTGCTCCGTATGTGTTAAAACCAGACAGACCAGATGCTGTAACATACCACGTTACTGGAAACAATGGGATGCTGGGCCTTCAGGACCACTTATCTCCCAAATCTGCTCCCGTTAAACGCTTTCATATATTCAGAACATTATATATGAACATACATTAAATTACGTGTAATTATAAGCTTTTCATTCACAAGAAAATATAAAAAAATACATTTTAAGGTATAGCCGGTAATGATTTTATGGGAGGGCGGGGAACCATTGTTTAATGACAGTAATTAGAGTAAAATAAAATGTATCCTATATAATATGCATTGCTTTCCATACATGTAGTCCTGAAGCTTTACCCCCACGGCAGAGCAACGCTCTGATCATTCATAATAACACGGGAATTTCACGCTAACCCCATACATGTAATGCAATGAGGACCCAAAGCTTCTATTGTCTGAAACATAGAGCAGAATCCAGAACAGAACAGCTTGGAAGATTCTAAGATTTTCTACCGGGCCCTCTGCTGGAATTCTACAATATTTCCATTTTCCCAGAATAAACAAATAACAAAGAGGGCTCTAGAATGAAGGTTATGTTTCCATGCGAAGCGCAGGCAATTGATACTGTGTCATGTGTGCCAAACACAGGACACATGTGTGCCAAACACAGGACACATGTGTGCCAAACACAGGACACATGTGATGTGTGCCAAACACAGGACACACGGGTGCACGTCGGTAATAGAATGTATGCAGCCTGCCTATGGACCTTGTGTCTGTGTTATCCTATGGGCTGGGTACATTTGTTGCCAGCTCCTAATTATAGCATTGGGATATCACCTTGCATTGAGAGGGTGCAGTGTCCCACACTAAATGTCAACACAAAAAAAAGCCACACTCACACGAGTGGGTACTCACACAACTAGCCTGGATATGAGCCAAGACACCATGGTGGTAGGGTGATCAGGTGGGTCCTGCACACAGGGGTTGGTCTCTGGTCTTCTTCTTCTTCTTCTATCTGCCCCCAGAAGGAGAAGATCCCTCAGCCATTAGTGGTCAGGCTGTCAGGTTAGGGGTCTGCCAGGCAGTGGGGGTCGTGCGGCAGCTGCTAGCACAGGGCTGGGATGAGCGGCTTCTGACCCTGGGTGCAGATCTCCTCCAGCCGGGGAGAAAATGCTTTCACAGAGCAGGGAGGGGAGGTTAGGATTCCCGATCCACCAGAAGCAGCTGCCCGGCTCCTTCAGCGATCATCATATTGTGGAAGGAGGAGTGAAGCACAGGGGTGGGGATACACGCAGCGCTTTATGTCCCTTTAACCTGCTCCCGAGCAGATGACATGTGCTGATAGGGGAGGGCTGGGCATACTCTGTGCTGTACAGGCTGCCGTGTTTGGCCCAGACAGCATGTTATCTGCCCTTAGGAGACATCTCTGTGAATAGATGGGTGAAACATGATGTGTGAGAGAGAGATGGATAGGTAAATAGGTAGATAGATGGAAAAATAGATGAATGGATAGAGGGATAGAAAGATGGATGGATGGATAGATAGATAGATGATGGATGGATAGAAAGATGGATGGATGGATAGAGGGATAGATAGAAGGATGAGGTGATAGAGGGATGATGGATGGTGATAGAGGATAGATGATGATGGATGATGATGGATAGATTGATAGATAGATGATGATGATAGAGGGATAGAAAGATGATGGATGGATAGATAGATGGATGATGATGATGATGGTGATAGATGGATATGGATGGATGGGTGATAGAGGATAGATGATGAGTGATAGAGGACAGAAAGATGATGATGGATAGATGATGGATGGATGGATGGTGATGATAGAGGATAGATGGATAGAGGATGGATGGGTGATAGAGGATAGAGGATGGACAAGTGATAGAGGATATTGATGGATGGTGGATAGAGATAGATGATGGTGGATATGTGATAGATGAGGTGATAGAGATAGATGATGATGATATTGATGGATAGAGGGATAGATGGATGATAGAGGATAGATGGATGATAGAGGGATAGATATTGATAGAGGATAGAGGGATAGATGATGGATGGGTGGATAGAGGGATAGATGGATGGATTGATATATATTTTTTTATCTTTCTTTCTTGCCTGCTTATCTTTATAAGGAAGTCTCAGCCCAGAGAGACAGTGTGGCATACCTCCAAAGTGTCCTATTGTCCATTGGTCAGTCCTGATTCTTCAGGCACTCTCCCACCACGCAGCCCCACAGTCCTCCTTTGGCAGCTTTATTCTTAGAGCAAGTTTTTAGAGCTTTAACCCTTTTGAGTACAGATTTTGCTAGAGTTTGAAAACTGTGAACATGGTTGTCATTTAAATCACTTTAATAAGGGAAATAAAACATATGTATGTATGTGTGTGTACATATATATACCGGTATATATATATATTAGTAATTCTCGACTCTGACTCTCATCACTTCCTAACCCTTTTCACACCCACTAAGGGCTATTAACACCCCAGTGCGCCCACTCCACTCCTGGTTGATTTCTATATGAGGAATAGGAGACCTGCTAAGGAACAATCCTTGGTGGCAGGTGCCCAGTTACCCCCCCCCGGGCACTGGTTTCAGCTTCGTCACATCTCCTGTCTGAAATGGCGAGTTCCACGCCAGCTCCAAGCGACGGGACTGTTCTGGCTCTCAACGTTCTGCACATGCGCGAGGAGTCACGCTCCTGATAGGAACGTGCAGTAAGCTTTTGAAGGAACTGAGCACCCTTTTTATGGGCAGTAAGTTGTATAAGGTGGTCTTAACTTTCAAGGCATATAAAGTTATTAATCCCTGTGTCCCGATCTGCTCCATTTTCCCCTCTCTTGTCTCCCTGACCCCTTTTTGTGGTATTTTGGGTACCCTGGCTTTTGGGTGTTCTCCCTGGTTGGACTGAACCTCTGGTTTGGCCTTTCTTGCTCCATACAAAAAGTCGCCCTCGGCTACCCCTTACTCCTTGTGTGTTCTCGGCTACCCCTTACTCCTTGTGTGTTCTCGGCTACCGCTTACTCCTGTGTTCCGGCTACCCCTTACTCCTTGTGGTGTTCTCGGCTACCCTTACTCCTTGGTGTTCTCGGCTACCCCTTACTCCTG
The DNA here is from genome assembly GCA_009364415.1 of Spea multiplicata. Lineage (NCBI taxonomy): Eukaryota > Metazoa > Chordata > Amphibia > Anura > Pelobatidae > Spea > Spea multiplicata. The sequence goes on from VKOC01021769.1 coordinate 10,898, forward strand.
TGTGTTCTCGGCTACCCCTTACTCCTTGTGTGTTCTCGGCTACCCCTTACTCCTTGTGTGTTCTCGGCTACCCCTTACTCTTGAAGAATCAGCACAGTTGGGAACCCTTTTTGTATGAGAACTTTTGTCCTCGGCTACCTTTAATCCAAAGGACTGGCCCATACCTGTTATTAGGTAGCTGTCATCCACTAACACGGGACAGTTTTACTTTTAGTACTTAAAATATTGTAGCGAGAAGTCCGGTAACAAATAATTCCGATTTATTTTTGGTCTTAAAAGGGTAACCACAAGTTTTATAACTAAATCACTTACAGCTACTAATCAGTATAATTCATTTGGAGATTCTTAGTTTAATAAGCCACCTCTTGGAAGCTTAGATCGGCGTCAGTCTGTGGCAGAGCCAGCATTATCTGATTGACCCCCCCCACACCTTTACAAAGGCTGCCTGAACTTAATAACATGGCGAGGATAATTTAATGGGGAGGAATAATCACACAGATCTAAGGAGAAGGCTGATCCCATGGTATGCAAATGTAAAATGTGGGAAAAGCGGCAGATGTTTTAATCTTGTTGTGCAGTTATTACGCTGTCCGCTAGTTGGTACCGGAATAGCAAGAAAGTCTTCTTTAGAAAGAAAAAAAGCAATCCCTTCCATCCTTGTCTAGAGACGGCGTTCAATTGTTATAATTTGGGTTAAAATAACAGCATTCCTTGAACTAGTATTCCAAACAGATTTTTTTTAATGAATTGATATGAATTAATGAATGATAAACCTTTCCCATAATCTTTAACTAGGGCTGATTACTCACCTTTCTTTTTAATGTTTTTTCTACACTATTTTGCCCCATTATACATTCACCCCCCCCCCCAAACCCTTGTGTTTCTACAAAATCAAGTCCATTTATGTGATATACACGGAGGGTTGTTATACTTCTCTGTCTGCCTTTTATGAGGAATCTTAATCTTTAAGATATCTAATGAAATGCTTGATAAATGATCCATTCTTAACTGCTGCATGGAAATAACTTTATAGGACCGTGAGAACAATACAATTTTATGAAGTTTGCAATTGCGTTACTCTAGGTCAACGTTTTTTTAGTCCTCCACTGAGGTTTTTTTTTGTCCATTTAGTATTAAGAAGTTAAGATTTTGTTAACCCATTTCTGCCAATGGATATAGTAATACTTCAAAAAATTCTGGCACTTAATGCAGGAGGACGTAATAGTACGTCCTGGTGCATTAGACGTCTGCAGGGCTAAATCCAAGTGAGATCAGCCTTTATATATGGATCTTTTAGGGCAAATGTCCTCTGTACAAGACAGCCTTTGGACCAGATCACCACTTGTGGACAGCTGTTTCGTCCTTGATAGGACTCATCAGCATGAGGTTGAATAATGGCTTATTGCTTAAAGCTTGGGGTGGTATGTGGCTCACACAAATAATATAAGTTAAGGTGTGGGGGGGGGAAGTGTGATGGAAAACCCCTTCACTCAGAATTAAGAAATAACAGGAGTTATAACACGTATGTACATCCACCAGACAAGCCAGAAGATTTGCTTTTCCCACAGAACTCTTTATATATTATATATATTAAAAAATAAAGTGCAAAAACACAAACACTTGTACCACCCTATAACCTATCACTACAAAAATAAAAAGTACACATGCTTCAGTTTTGGCACCTTAGCCTCCCCAAAGCGTGCCGAGCTCATGCACGTGGGGCATCACTGTACTCAGGGAATGTCGCTGAACACAAATTGCTGTTTGTTTCTGCCGTTGCTCATATTTTGGGCAAAAAATGCACAGCAACATTGCAAAGCACAAAATATGTCAAAGTGACCTTAAAGGAATAACCTGCGTTGTTTTGAGATCTGTGAGCGCTATTTAAGTTAGAGACTCAAAATACCAAATTTGAAAATATTATAATTTGGGGAAAAAAACAAAAGCAACTCTTAATATTTTCCCTATAGCTGCCAAAATAAATTAAAATTTATAGGGATTTGAGGTGTATAAAAAAAATCAGGTATTTGAATATATTTTGGGTTTTTATTTCTCTTTGCCTTAAGTTGTGCAATTTATATTATCTTTAATATTTTTCAAGTTTTTTATATTTTTCATAGTAAATGGTTGATTATATGCTAAATGTGAAAGAGGAAAATTACAGCTGAACAAGGGCAAAGCAGAAATGTTGAAATTGCTGTCATCTACAAGTGTAAAAAATGCCTTCGTCGTTAAGGGGTTAAAGAACAGCGATACTGTTTTGGTTTTTTTTATTAACAAGGATACAATATCCTTTAGACTAATCCTAGTCTAGAATCGAATCAAATAAAATCCAAGGCAATTTTCCAAGCAGGAACATAGATCCCCAGATATTTGCTTCATCCTTCACGGGTTAGACCACTGAGTTCTGGTTCCTTCCAGGCACCGGGAGCAGGGAGATCAACGTCTATACAGAAATGCATACAAGAAAGTGTAAGACTTACCCCCGGCATATCGAACCGATCCCATTTACAAGGTTAGCCAGGGGGGCCAACAACCCCACATGTAAGATTTTGCCCGGCATGGAACTTGTCGGTGACATGTGGTTGGTATCTCTCTAGGCAGTGAAACATAATGAAGAAGAAGATTAATAAGAAAGCATATGATTCATGACCTTAAAAGGTTAATCTTTTTCTCATTCACTATTACTTCGCTATGGAATCTGTTGGCACCCTATAAATAAAATATAATAAAAATTAGACTGTAAGCTCTACAGGGCAGGATACCTGCTGTCTTGTGATCCTTGGTATTATATGATTATTATTGTTGGACGTATATTCTTATATATTTTGAATACTGTATATACTGTAGTGGCATCAATGTTTCTTCTACCTGCAGTATTCCAATCTGTCCACTAGATGGGGACACTGGAATAATTGTACTTTATTGTATTGCCAACTATAACGGTACCAGAAGAATGACCTACATCCTATATTACGCTGAAATACTGGGAAAATTTAATCAAAAGACTTAACTGGCATTGCGTATCATGCAGGACATACATTAAACATTGTATTTCCATATAAAACAAACATACGGATATCCTGACTTTAAGCAAAGATGGGTTTTCCTAATACAGGCTAATGTAGAAAAGTCCAGTCTTGCCGTATGTTTTTTTATTTTCTTGCCATCTCGGCTTCTGCCACAGGACCGCGAAGGCATTCAATGTTTCTTACGGTTTCCCAGTTTCTATCTAAGGTTTATTAAGGACAATCATCATCTTAGCAAGAATTCAGTGAATACCATTTAAAAAACACCTAAGGCATAAATATTGGGGATTCCGTCGCTCTATATGGCCGTGAATTGTCAAAGTGCCCTGAGTATTGAGAGTCCTGTCTTATTTTCATGGCTATATTGCTTATCAAGGAGCTGAATCAGTGGGGCTGAGCTGCATTTTAACCCCCCAAAAAAACCATAAATCAGATAATGACATTATGGCAATCAGGAACTCTAGAGGGCTGAGGGCATTTACTTAAAGCAAGTAAAACCCCATAGACCATAAGAACCTCTGGTACCTGGCAGATGCTAATCGTCTGAACTTTTTTATTTGTTGATTTTTGTATTATTCTTTTTATTTAGGACGATGGTTTTTACACAAATGACACGAAAGGAAGTACATTCAATACATTCCCAATATTTTAAGTATGTTTTGAGCCTTAGGCCTCTATCCACATCACATAAGGAAAAGGAATATAGCGGTTTGTTTGTTCAACGGTCACATATTGTTTACTGTCGCTTCCCCTTTAAATTAAGATCTTACCTGGTGGCGTGGAGGCCGTGTATGTACGGGTGGAAGACGTCGTCTTTTTAGCAGATGTCTTCAGTAGTAGAATTAATACAATAATGTCAACCTTTTAACATTCAATATAACAAAACAAAAACCCTTGCCGAAAATCAGAATCCCCTAGTCTTATTACCTCAGTGACTCCTGTCTTTCTGTCAGGTCATGCGGTGTCTTGTTTTGTGTCTCCTGACCCCATATCATGCATGCGGACACGTCACAGGCCCTATTGGGGGTTATTTGTTATTGCTTGCTGACAATATGTTCCTAATTTGCCCTTTAAGCTTATCGGAGAGCAATAAATAATGAGCACACTATGAAGAAATCCTCTGTTTTTTTGCTGGCCTCCAACCAGTCCATCTTCAGTAGATATATTCATTTGGATATGAAGAGATCCAACGCCGAACCCACTCTTACAGCACTGATTTCCTCGCGGTTGTCATACATATCGTAAGAATCATTGTCTAAACTGTTGAAACGCCATTTATGTTTTATTCTTCTCTATGTTCCATCTTCTCATAACTGAGACAAGTTCCAAGAATACAAAGGCTGATGTCTTATCCTATTTTTCCAAAACTCCCCACCACTTCTTGTCATGTGCTATGTTCTTCCTACATATGGCCTCCCTCCCATAGGGACCGGAAACAAAAGTACACGGGAATCTAGTCTGCCAGACTGCTTCATCCCCTGCTACTCATTTTATTTACAGTCCATTCCCCTTCCACCAACCTCCTATAACATATATCGTTTCAAACCAGTTCATCTTCTTACCCTGTCCAAGCTACCACTTGCATTGGATTTAGCCACCATCTTGCTTCGTCAATTGTACGGCATTACGATGTGCAAAACAAATCTGTGGAAAGTATTATACTTTTCTTCTGTCTATTATTTCCAGACTTTCGCTTCATTATTCTTCCACTGTCTTCATTTAAGGCGCTCCGCTCCTAGATCTCTCTATCATATGAGCCTTTTCCCTTTCCTTCGCCTTTTCTACCTGCTGACTCCATAAGCTACATTTGCTGAGACGCACGAGAGAGACTCGATTCTAGGTTTTTAGGACCGTTTAAATCTCTGCTACAACGAATCTAGAAATAAGATGGACCGGCTGAGTAGCAGGAAAATGCGGTGGGATTCCCTGTCTCCCTTCCAAAACCTGTGATTTAGAACTGTTTTCCTTGGACTTCCTATGGCACCCATTTTTGTAATTGTTCAGGGACAGAAGGAGATTGTCACTGCTGGAATATTGGATTCTAATTGGCATCATTCATACCCCGGCGGTGAGAGTCCCTAGAGGCTTAAACGAATTGGGTGCGTCACTGTTATAGGCTGGGTTTCCCTTAGTTGTTTTACATCCACATGATACGATAAAATGGAGGTGAAGTATAACAAACGCGTGCGAGTGATCATTCATTTAATATGTAGGTTGAAACAAAATAATTTACAGAAACAGCTGTGTAGCAGGAAAAAAACTGGATAAGGAAAAGCCAAGTTCACGCGCAAGGTGACCATGGAGAGACTGAGCACAGCGACGCCACACAAAATAGTTATGCTGGATCAGCAAGATCTCTCTGTGGCACGAATTCCAAGGCAGATGGGGGATTCCAGACGTTCTTTCCAAACTCTTTTGGAGAAGCACAAAGAAACGGGCAATGCTGAGGACCTTGGCAATCGAAAGGTGTCCACCAGTGCCATCAGCTCAGCATCGACAGAACATAGTGGTACCTTGGTACACCCATCTACTGTCAGGAGAAGCCGGGTCAGAATTAGTCTTCATGTAAGACGTGTGGCCAAAAAGCAATACCTCGGACATGGAAACAAGGCAACGCAACTCAACTGGCAGCAGGTGCTCTGGACTAATTTATCAAAATGAAATGATCTGGCTGTAGCTGAAGGGGGTTTGTTCACCAAAGGGCTGCAGAGCGGTACAACCTACCTGCCGAATTTCTTAGCAAAAAAGACTACGTGAAAGTGTTCCGAGAATAACGGCTGCTGTTGTGGTCACATCATATTTTTCTTCTGTTCACTCACTTTGCATTTTGTTAATTAATAAAAATAAACTATTACATGTCTGTCATGTAATATAACGCCATTATTCTATAGTGATGAAGGATTTGTCATTTGGGTATTCTAAGAACAAATAAAAATTTTAAGTGGATTTTTTTTACATACATTGGAAATGCAGATATGATATTCCAATGATAATAGACAAGTCCGCCAAAAACACATATTTCCTAGCTTAATTACTGTGTCTTCCGTATAAAAAAAAAAATTAAAAAATAACTTCCATTAGAAAAGAAGCCGAGGTCAGGAGGTATTTTCTTCTACTTCTGAAACATAGAAGCTTTTACAAATCTGGCAAATCTGGCAGTATGGCTTTTAGAAAAGGCAATAAGTAAAATGGTCTGATGGTAAAAAAATTAATAAATACATTTAAAAACAACCCTTGCCCACACTGGCACAAGAAATAAAATTTTAATATATTTATTATTTTTATATATATATATATATATATATATTTTTTTTTTAATACGTTTTATTTCTTTTATAGCCAACAGGAATCGGGGCGCATGTGTATATGGGAAAAATATATATATATATGATAGTGTGATATCGTAAATACAAAGGAAATATGAAATTGTGTAAGATGCACTCACAAGCAGTGTCAGTACACAGGCTCTTCTGGTTGAGTTCAAATGAATGATGTATAAAAACTTGAAAGTCCATAAAAGTTGATCAGGATGCAGATAAAAGTCTTCTTTATCTCTTCTTTATCTGAGATAAAGAAGACTTTTATCTGCATCCTGATCAACTTTTATGGACTTTCAAGTTTTTATACATCATTCATTTGAACTCAACCAGCTTGTAAGTGCAATTTTACTTGTGTATCTTCAACATTGAAAGTTACTGCACCATTTGGTTGTTTTCTCTGCTTTATATATTTATATAGTTTTAAAGAATTAAAGAACAGATTTTACTACAGAAGAGCCTGTGTACTGACACTGCTTGTGAGTGCATCTTACACAATTTCATATTTCCTTTGTATTTACGATATCACACTATCATATATATATTTTTTCCCCATATACACATGCGCCCCGATTCCTGTTGGCTACATTTGTGAACGCCGAGAGGAGCGTTTTTCTGTTGGGCAGCGGCAGTGATATATTAGGGAAGTATCTTCTATTTATTTTTTCTCTCTTTCACATTGTTTTCACACGGTTTGGGGTGTTAAAGGTTTTGTTTTTTCCAGTTTTATTTCTTTTATAGTTAGAAAAAAAGTTACACACAACATCTACTTAAACACAGTAGATCGGACAGTATGGTATCCATTAGTATTAATACAATACATATTATTAATTCACTGGCCGAAGATAAACATATATTTATTATTTTTAAAATAATTTATTTGAGCTTAGACAGGTAATTGAAACTCAAACAATACTTTAGTCCCCTCTGATAAAACCAATTACAATCGGGTTTATGTGTTGCCCATAAAAAAGTTAAACACAAAATTGTTAACTTTTTGAATAGTTATTGAATGCAGAGACACTATAGAAAATAAATACCGTAAATGGCGATTTATTAATGAAATTAATGAATATATTGAAGAACTTTATATTTAATATTGCAATTGACATTATTGTAATTGTAAATGCAAAATGTATAAAAACGAATTACAGAAATTTAAATTAACGAATCCATGATTACAAAAACTTGTGATAAGAATTTGTAATTATAAAACTTTTTTTTCTTTGTATTCTACTAAGTTTGGTGACAAAAGCTCCAATTATGGATTTAGGGTAGAAACCATTTTATTGCAGAAACATTATTTACATTTATTAATTTTAGCACCACCATAATCATAAAAGCAATCTTACATTTTTAAACAAAAATATGGGTTCAGAAAACATAGCTTAAAAGGCAGATTCAATTTTGAAGTAGATCACAGATCTTGGTAGAAATAGGTAAATCCTTGACTTTGAATCATCATTTTAAAAAAAAATAATTATCATTGATAGGTCAGCCAAGCCTCAAACAACAATGTATTTAAAAACAACTGGTTTTAGATACAAAATGGCTGTAATCTACAAAATGGACTATCCTGTGTGTTATTCCCTCCAATAAGTGAGTGGACTTTCCCACAATTACATTTGGTGATAAATACCATAAAAACATAGCAATAACAAACTGATACGTAAAAATATAAAATCTACATTTTGTCATTATATTATGAAAATAATTATCTCCAATATAAAATATAATCAGGTCACAGAATGGCCACCAAGCTTATGACATTTATTTTGTCACAAAAAAATGGGGGGGGGTGGGGTGATTTTCTTAAGTAATTTTGTGTCAGCTTCACTAATCTTCTACTTGAAAGTGGTTTAACCATTAACCAAGAAATCGCCCATTTTGTACATTCTTTGGAAGGTTCCTGAAGCCACCCAAGCCAACCTCTACACTAATGACGACATAAATACTTGATATTGCAATTATTGTGCTGCCCAAAGGTTTCAGAAGCAATGAAATCCCTCGTGGGATGAGCTACATACGTTTATTTTTCATATAACACCAAGTAACATGAGGTTTGGCCAATGCGTCCTCCATTACAAGTCAACAGATCATGAAGACACAAAATGGCCGCCAAGCCCTTCATGTGGTTCCAGTTCCACCTTCACAACCGCGTCACTTCCTCATTGTCATGGCAGGAAGTCGGGAAGGTTGGTTGGAGCCACAGAAGGAACAACAGTAGGTTGATGTATTTGCCCCAAATTTGGTAACATACGGCTATAGAAGCATTGTATTTACCGAACTTTACGTATTTTTCGAAACAAGATGGCCGCCAACAAAAATAGGCGGCAGCCTCGTTCTGACGATGACAAAACTAATGGCAGCTCTCGCGGGTCCACCCCGCAACCCGCTGCCTTCCTGCCCCACCCCCTGCATTGCTAAATGTCCCCGCTGCGGACGCTCAGAGCTGCACGTAGTCAAGTCACATCACATGCGCAGCTTCTTCCGCGAACCGGTACTAATTTTTTCACCTGGGCTATCGCTATCACGCAGAATACGCTCATTTCATGAATAGCATTCGACATTTAATATTGCGCTATATAGTATGGGCGTTATATAACGCCAACACCGTGTTGGCAAATATGTGTAGTATGTGGACTATTTCCTCGGGTTTTTACGTGTCGCCCAATCGCTGCCCGCAAAGATTCCATTGAGGCGGATGAATACACGATTCCCAGTGAGCAGCCTAACACTGGATTCCCCTAAGTGAAGGAAAATCTTCTTAAGTTAAAATGAGGCAGTTAGTGGGAGGGGTTTCGGGCCTCCTCGCGACAGTGGTGGAGTGATTGGCGTGAGCGTCTTACGAATCACAGCAAAGGGATTGCTCAACATGCCTGCCTTCCGCATGTGGTCGGCCAATAGCCAGTAGAAGGGCGTGGGTTTGGCGGTGCGCGTGCAGTGTTTGTCCGCCTCTCTTGTGTTGTGTAGTGTATTACACCCAGATAGAGCCGTCTGAGTGGATTCCGGGAGGCGGACTGGGTACGGGCCGCTACCGGGAAGGGAGGTTTACTTCAGAATACCTTTGTATTAACTGACCGGTTTTGCTCGTGAATTAAAGTGCTAGTCCGACCGGGTGAGTACCGGGGGCCATTCCCATTTTTCTCCTCTCGGTAATGGTTGCGCCGGGCGTGCTGACTGCATCGGCGCTCCCTTGACTGTTCGGGCTCCCTTCGGCTATAAATGGTCGGAGTGTGAATAATGACGGGGGGGTCATTGAGTCGCCCTGCTGTATGTACATATAACCTGTGTGTGCTGATGTGTCGATAATTCCTATTATTATGGGATAGAATCTGTAAACTGCTGACACGTTGTGTGCGATGCATTGTAAGGGTCGTTGACTGTAAGTGTGAGTGTGTATATGTGCCACTCGTCTTTACTTTGTGTGTTTGTGTTGCACGCTTGTGTCTATGCATGGCCACTCTTGCATGTCAATAATCAACCAGCTGGTGATCAAGTTTGGGAACTTGGTATGCGAACCTGGGTGTGATCCTGTGCGAGCTAAATTAACCCCTTCAATGGAGCTATTCTGCTGTAGGTGGCCTTTAGAGGCGTATTTTGCTGTTTGCCCCATTTTACTTCACCTTGAAGACGTGAGTAAGGCGACACGGTATTTCTGGGCTCGGTTACATTTTTTCTTTTTTTTATTCTTTAGGTCCAACGATGATGGTGCTTGGGCACCAAGATAGATTACACGTCCTAGTTGGACAAAGGTTCGCGCTCGTGCTGGGAAGCGACGTGGAGTTGGATGTAAATAGGGTGACGGAGTGGCCGTGGAGATGTGGAGTGATTCGGGCGGCCTCCCATAAAGATATTTACTGCACCGATTTGAAGGTAAGAGCGTTGCCGCTTCCTCCAGTGACAGGTGGTGGTTTTGTTGTCCATCAGATGATTCTTTTGCTCTATGGATTCTTTTTTGTTGGTAGTTCAGCTGTCTGTCTGCATTGGCCGATACGGGCTTATTGCCGTTTAATGGTTTCCTTGGTAATCTATACGCTCTGGCGCGTGGTTTTGTGAAGCAGGATTGTTGACTTGGCATAACATGGCCAAGTTTCATTACTAGGAAGCACTGTTGACCTCCTTGCTCCTCCCAGTAGTGACATCACATTTGGTTATTTACAAATGATTCTGCAATGACAGCGTTCCATTCATAAAAAGTGTGACTGTGGGGGGTGTGGCTTAAAGGGGCTGACCAATGAGTGCTGCCTTTTAACATGTGCATCCTGGTTCTTGCATATTTAGGGTATGCCTGTGCTGTCTTTCAATGGTTCCTTAAATGCTTTTGTATTACATTTTGCCCTTTACCCTGTAACAAGGAGTTAATTTCCATGGTAAAATTACTGACTAGCGTGTGAGTAATCGCACTCCGGGTAGTGTCTGGTTAATCCAGTAGGTTTTACAGTCGTGCCGCATGTGTTGGTCTTTTCCCAAGTAGCTTGTATTCATTGTGTTCCAAGTCTGGTACACGTGTTTTTTTGTTTTTGTTTGAAAGGGTTAATTTAGATTTTGCCGCTAGACGTCGGTGGCACTTAAAAAGCAGCACGTTGGCCGGTGTGGGAATGGGAAAAGTGTTCTCACGATGGAATACGGTGTGCTATTCCCAGTGCGTTCCGGGCGATGTGCTTCTACGGCACCCGTATGTCGATGTTACGCTTAATATCGTTTCCCGTTATTTTCTGAGGACCCCCGTCCTGACGTCGGCTTCAGTGGGGAGCGCGATGACTTTGAATAAGAAATTGCTGAGCGTGTCCAACACTGAAGGGTTTTCTATAGCTTCAGACGTATGAAGTGGCACCCTTGTGATTCAGTTAGGTTGGTAGCGAAAGTCTTAACCTTAATACCGTAACGTTTTGAGGAATACGGAGGCTTTGTGACACCTGCTGTTGGATGCGAGCTCCTTTTGGCTGGTGGGACGTGTCTGGCGTAGCTGATATATAATGATCTGTTACAGAAAGTGTGACATTACTATTGTGACAAAGTGACACCACCTTCTCATGTCAGTCCCGACATGTATTCTCCAGAACATATCTGTACAGAACTTCGGAGCCGCGGGTTCTTGCGTTGGGCGTTTAGTGGTCAACGCCTCGCGTGTTCAGGAAGCCAAGTCTTTTCGTAGCATTGCAAGCCTCTCTGGGCCGACCTGCTAGTAGACCGAGGACGTCCCAACAATTCACGGCCCTTTTGTGTACTAAATGCCAGCAACGTCTAGCAAGTCTTTATCGCGTATCTATTCACCATCCTCCGATCCCACAAACGCTTGGCATCCTTTCTAATAAGCTACCTGCTTCACTCATAACTTGCTTGGGTCCCATCATAAAGCTTGCCCAGACACAATGGGCATGCAGATGGCGTGGATGGCTTTCCCAGGCGCTGCATGTTAGAGGAAGATACCCTAAAGAGACTTCTTGTAATGGCGATTACTGTCAGGTTACTGTTCTCCGTATGCGTTGTTGTTCCTCCTCAATATGCTCAGTTTAGGCCCCCCCGTTGGGTCAATGAGGAGAAAGGCTAGATCTTCATGACAGGAAGCTAATTGGATAGTTCTGGCTCTGTCACAGGCTACCACCAGTCTCTGATGAGGTGATCTCCTGTGTATATGTATGGGAGATACTCCCGGCCACCGGGGCCCATCATGTTGGCAGTCTGTAGCCTGTTGGACAGCTGGTGCGGCGGCAGGGCATGCTGGATGCAATCACCAATAGAACGCTGTTAGGGGGGTATGTGGCGCATGCATGAGGGCATCAGGAGGCAGCCTCTGACCGCCTTAAAGGAACAGCCTGCTAAACGCATACTGAAAGTGCTTTGATCTGCACGCTGGCAGCAGAGAACGCAAAATACCGGCCCTCTCCCTGCCCCACGAACCTGACAATAACCGGGGTCTGTGGGAACGCTTTCTGTGTGTATGTGGGGGGTCTCACTACATCTGGCTGGACAGGTTGGTGGCGAGTATCCTGCGCGTCGAGGGAGCCAGGGCTCTGATCATCCTCAATAAAAACAAACTTTTACCTAGTGTGTGTGTGTGGGGGTGTTGATGGGGGGGGCTGTGTTGGTGTTGATGGGGGGGGTGTTGGTGATGTTGGTGTTGATGGGGGGGGTGTTTGTTTGGCCATTCCATGCAAGTTGTTGCTGTGTTTACTGAGTGAAGACCAATATTGCTTTACGTGTCCTTTAACCACCCATGGCCGCCCCTTGAATTACTACAAGTATTTTGGCGCTCGGTCTGGTACCCGAGAGCTGGACGTTCTACGTTAAAATAAAACCCACCCGTTTCCTTATTCTCTGCCATGTCCGGTGATCATCCGCTGCCCCGCCGCAGTGGGCCTTCTACCTGCCGTGTACTGGTTTCGCTTGTCAGCAACCAGTTGAAACCGTAAGAACTGGAAACATGTTGCTTTGGCTTCCCGTGTGTTTATTTTCTAAATACATGTGTGTGTATGAAACATGAACATGCGGTGTCTGTGTATCAGATATAGAAGCTATGTTTTGCTTGTGTGGAGGGGGCTCTTTTTTTTGCCTTGGACCCCAGGAGGGGGTTGTTTGGAGGCAATAAGTGTGCTATTGTTTTCTTGGCTGTGAATGTCCTGTGCGGGCTGTTGTGCGCTGTTACTGTGTCGTCCCCGTATTCCCCATCCCCCGCTGCCTTTGGAGCTTGGTGTGTACGTGCCGTCTGCCCTGACAAAGAGGGGGGAGGGTTTTATCTAATGTAAACTCCAAGCCGGCTGCTTCTGCACATATAAGGAGAGGGGGGATTTCTGGCCCGCGCTGGCCCCGTGAGTCACGCCATGACACGTGAAATGATTCTGATGGCCACGGCATGTTTATGTTTTACACACAGATCCACTGCTCTGCCTGCTGTAGGACAGATCACAGATCTATTGTGTAAGAACGCAAATGGCCGGTGATCGTGGAGCTGAATAAGGGTGCGATGAATGTGTAAGAGGCATCAGCGATACGCAACATATATATAATATATACACGCACACACAATCACACACAATGCGTCTGCCACGTGCTACTAACCATCACGGAGGCGGCTGGGCTTTGTAGGGTGTGTTTGAGGAACTTGGTCTTTTTTGGCCCTTTGTTTTAAAACCCTGCCGCTGCTGTTGCCATCACTACTGCCTATATATATATATATATATATATTATTTATTAGTTTGTTGCTGTGCATCCGTGCCGCTCACATGTTGGCAGTCGGCCCTCGTGGTCACAGGGAAGCCGGACAGGTAATATGACAGGAGTCGCAGCGACTACCTTTACTGCCCTGTAACTACTATTGTAATCTTTTCATGTTGATCCAAAATCCTCCCCAGCCCCAGGAAGCCTCGGTGCTCCTAGTTAACGCTTTGTGCAGTTGTGTCAGTGGCTGACTCCTCCCCTCAGGCATGGATCCAGCCACACAAGGCCCTGCTTTCATTTTCAGCTTGGCTCTGATTGGTTGAGATGTGACAGGGAAGCTCTGTAAGCAGGTTAATTGATGGTTAGCATTTGGCTTCCCGGTGTGTTGATCCTGTGAGTAATATGGCACTCATTAAAGCAGTATGGCTGTGTGTGTGAAGCTGGGTCCTTTGTAGGCCGTGCAGGTGAGATATTACTACGTCGCTCTATGCCAGTGTTTGCTACATAATGTCTTACCTTCACGGACGTTTGTCACCCAAATAAATATCAGGACGTGGTATGGAGGAGACCAGAATGCCTCCGTGCAACCCTTGTCATACCTCGTATATCATTCCTCCTACGTGTTCACAGCCGGCCCTTGGTGGCCACCTATGGCAGATTCCACCATGGTGTGGCTCACTGTTTTGTTTCTAATATGAGAATGTATTGGTTGAAAACAATGCTTGTTTTTTGCTTGCTGGGGAGGGCAACATGACAGAAATAGCCATGTCTAAAATTAGGGGGGCGCCGTCATAGATCATTCTGTATGCAGTCATTAGCTGGGGGAAGCCCTTAGCTCTGTGCTTCTACTTAACGCTTTGTGCAGTTGTATCAGTGGCTGACTCCTCCCCCAGTCAATGAACCAGCCAATAAAGGCCTTTCTTTCATTTTCAGCTTTGCTCTTATTGGCTGAGTTGTGAAAAGGGAAGTGAGTGTTTTATCTTCTCTCATTCCCCATAACCTCATAATGGATTGTAAGATAGTAAAGGCAGGGGACCTTCTCCTGTGCCGGCGCGGCTTAGGGCTTACTCGTCCTATGGGATGGGCCCTTATCGTGACGCTCTATGGAATCTGCAAACATCCTGTGACTTAAAGAATAAAGGAGGCAAAACCCAGGTGCAGATTCATTGATATCCCGCATTTGCATTCTCCATATAAGCAAAAATAATTAGATTTTTTTTTTTAGCAATATGTTAAAGATTGTATTATTATTACCTCCTCTAATGCCACCACTTACACTACCTTGCCAATTAACACGTCTGGTCATCAGACTCGTATGGATGTTGCACTTTAGGAAATGGGGGGGCTTTTTGTCACTTCAATAAATAGCGAGGAGTGGTGGGGAGGAGAGCGGAACGCCTCTGTGGCAAATTGCTCTGCTTAGACTTTTGTGTGGCTACTGTTACCAAAAAGGCTTAGTCTGGCAGCTGTGCATTTCAATAGCCCGGAGCGTGGAGGAGGGACGGTGTTATGGAAATGACAGAACGCATCAACATCATTCAAAGCCGTGATCTGACTTGCATTTAATGGCTGGAAACGGTTTGCTCTCTGTAAAACTCCTGTAGATATAGTGTATGCAAGTCTAACTGAGTGGTGTCCGAATCTTCATTTATTAAACAAGATGAGAAAAAATCAAATGAAATCACTGGGCAGAGTTCTCCGGCATGTTCACGCAGAATATCATTGTGGGCTCCCAGAGCAGGCAGGCGATACTCTTGGGTGACTCAAGCTCTTAAGACCTTCTTGATGTCCCTTTCTTTGTTTACATTCTGAGACTTCGGAAGATGTTCTTCCTGTATCGGTCCTATGAGTTACTCATCTGTGTTGAATCCCAGGTCTTGGCAGTTTTGCCTGTCCTTCTTGGGTGTTTTCTTTCTTTCCTCCTCTTGGAGACGTTGCGCGTTCAGGAAGGCCCTCCTGATGGCTCCTTTGCTTATGTTTTGCGCACACAGGCATTAAGAGTACTTTCCCACATTCTCAGTATCTTCTCCCCTCAACGCTGAACCCATCTGCACCCCCCACCCCCCTATCATTGCTATTAAAGCTGCTATGTTCAAGCTTTACAGGAGTCACTTAGTGAGAAATGACATGGCCTCGTTTTACCCGTTTTGATATACATTAATGACATGAATCTGTTCTCTTACTAAACGAGACCCATTGGGATGATCGGTTATGGGCTTTTGGTCATGCTATGTTAAGCCATAGGTTTAGCAAATGGCTGTTGCATATGGGTTCCTGTGCATTTTGGCGTCCATCATTGCACATTCTGCTTATTTGTAATAACACCATGGTCCTTGGTATCCCCAATCATACGGTGTGCTACCATATACCGTATTTCCCCATGTATAAGACGTACCTTAATTTTGGAGCCTGAAAATTATACTTCTATCGTGCCCAAGTTCCTGGATGAGTGTGATGTTAGCTGTGCTGGAATCTGGGTATGCCTGGGCATGATAGGAGTGCTATTGCTGTTAGCAATCACACTCCTATAATGCACAAGCAGCCAACACATGCACATTCAGCCTACCTGTGCCCCCCCCCCCTCTGCTTACACATCCATTCTGTCAAACACGCATATTGATTCATTCCTCCATCCACGTAGACTCATACACTCCCCCCGACCCTTACATGAACAGCAGATCTGAGTGAACTTCTCTTGACCCGCCCAGGGGAGCAGGAATGGAGCGGAGTCATGTGATGTGATGTACATTCACGTGACTCCACTGGATTCCTGTGTCTCCTCGACAAAACAAGAGACGCTGCTGAGCAGCACAGAGGTAGGCACAAAAAAAAGGTGCATTTTATACATGGGGGGGAATACGGTAACTGTTCCATCCAGGCCAAGGCTTTTATAATAAGTCTTCAGTATATCATTAAAAAAGACCGATGGCTGACCAACTGCTTTACTTTCTCAATAAGCTTTTTTTTTATTATTCATTCAACTTTTTTCCCCCCCCAGATCTGTTTGGAGTTTGAGAACGAACCATGGGAGACACGAACCTGGGTGGAACTGTATGGTGCCCAAGTCCAGATGTTTCTGGTAGAGCACAGCTTGGCGGTAGCTGATCGCGTATGCCCTAGTAACCCTAAGATTTCGGTTCAGTGCCCTGCAATGGTAAGTATCAGCTTCCTACCTATTCACCCCTTCATTTTGGACAAAATCACGGTTGTACAGACTTGTTACTCGTGGCTGTTTGGGGTTATGTAGCAGGGTTTTTCTTCTGTGTCTGTACTTCTCAAGCATTCAAAAATAACTGTCCTCTCAGCCCCAAGTTTACCTCCCAACATACAACGGGCATGTCTTAAAGTAGCTGGGGTGTTTAGTTTATCAGAAAAAGAAAGGTGTGTGATTCCTCCCCATGCTCCTTGTGCCTTCTGGAGGCATTTTCAGGAGATCGGTGCTTTTGATGCAGTCGTTCCATGTATTTCTTTCTATTTCCTCCAGACATTTAAGAGCTTGGTGAGCAAAGTGCCTATCGATTCGATGTCATGCATTCAGTTTCTTGGTGATAGACACAAACTCTTCATGCCTAAAGACGCTGTGCAACCTGTGCGGGTAATTATACTTTAACGGCTCTTTGTGATTGTCTCTGGTGAAGAAGTAGGGCTTTGATCGTGGTGCTGAAAGACAAAGGCCGGTTATCACGAGAAGAGCAGGAGATCAGCAGGGAAGCCGCAGGAAGTCCTCTCCATGCGTTCACTCAATGTACAGAATTTCACGCTTGCGTCTTCATGGCAGACGTTCTATGATAGCCTCAGATAGGATAGCCTCAGATAGGATAGCCTCAGATAATACTATTACGTGTTAACTTCCAATTTATCTGCTTCACTTCGCTGTTTTGTTATGGATATACTCTGAAATAACATCATGTTTTCGTATCTCTGCATGTAGCGTTATTATCATGATAGTATAGTAGATCACTTGTGTCTGCCCGTTTCCGAAGGAACGTGGGATTTCAGACCTTAGGTTGGGAATTTAATGCTGACCCGCATCGGTTCAGCTTCTATCACTCATTGAGTCTAATGAGATGTCGGCATCGGCACTGCCTGCGTGGCCTTGTGTTACAAATGATTAATGGAAGTCTGCTGATGTTTTTCCTTAGGATCGAGAGAACCTGAAGGAGTTCATGCAGGTGAACAGGAGCTTCTATAAAGAGTTCCAAGAAGTCATCAGGAAAAATGTGGATGAAAACCGCGTACTTCAAGGTGAGATCCGAGCTCTGATGACTTTAAACACAGAGGGATTAGGAAGCTCTTAACACCTAGATATTGCTTCTCTGTGCCCAAAATCATAGCGGGTTTAATTAGACGCCTCTTTATATTTGGCATGTTCCCTGCTGCTTTGCCTTGCAAGGTGTGAGTTTGTTGTTCACCAGGTACCTGGTAATTGCGCTCGTGTGTTTCCATTTTTTTTACATTTAACTAAAAAGTAATCCCAAGAAGCTTTTCTTATATTAAATTTTTAAGCTTTGGTTATGTATGTGTGATCAGAGGTTACCCCGTACATTATTCAGTTTCATGTATCTTTCTCTTAAAGCTGCAAAGAATTTAGTTGGAACATCCATAAAGGTCTATAGCATGGATCCCTCAACCCAGTGGTTTTCGGCTACCGTACTCAACTCCAACCCCAATTTACGCACTCTGGAGATTAAATGTGAACAGGTATGCACACTTACTAATAACTCAGTATCAGGGTTACATGCGTTCTACATGGCTTTGGGTACTGTCTGTTATATACTGTAATCATTGTTTTTTATTTTATTTTTTTGTAGCTTCCATCTTTAAAAATTATTGACCCGGCACTGATACATGTTAAACTCGTACATAACTACTGTGATAAAACTGGTAAGATCTGCGTTTTTTTTTTAAATTTATTTATTTTTGGGTAACTCATTACAGTTGACCTAATTCCGTAAGTATTTTTTTTTTTTCCAGTAAGATCCAGGAAATCCCAACCCCCAAAAAGGGTGTCTCAGGAACTGATGGAGAAACCAGAAGCCAAACAGATTCGAGTTGAAATGGTAAAGGTGGCCCAAAAAAACCTCTTTGTGGTGGCAGTTTGTCATAATAGATGTCAAGCTACTAAATAGCATGAGCAACTTTGTTCCATGTTATATTTATTTAGAGACAGAATGCCTACTTAGCTTTTATTATTATTATTAGATGCCTGCAAATGACGCCACACCGAAAAGCTTTATTACTTACTCCAGAGATGACGGGAAGACACTGGTAGTGGTTGACAACCCACAATCCTCAGGGAATCTATTAAACTTCATGAAGCCAGATCCACACCTGGTGAGTTCTTCTACATCTTTTGTGTACTCTTCGGTTATTTATCTTTTGGCTGCCTGTATAGTTCTAGATTACATGTCGTCTTTCTCCACAGACTGGAAATAACCTCTTCTCTATGCGTTCCGTGCCCGTTGATTTTGGGGACGCGTTGCTTGGTTGCACCGCCACAACACCGGCTAGCCAAAACCTTGGTTCCCGCGCAACGCCTCCGCAGGCAAATTCCCCGCCGAGCTTTGGTGCGGAGACCCCTCAGGGGTAAGTGTCTTCAAACGGCGTGTCTGTTTTATTCGTACGGATTGGGGGCATCATTATTTGCCATGGTGGGATTTTTCTTAATATGTCCTCCTATTTTACATGGAGCTGGCCTTGTGATTTTTGGTTTGTTTAAACAATGAGAGTAACCCCTAAAAGAGAGCCTCAAAAGTTCATACACTAAATGACCAATAGTATTTGGACATCCCTCCTAATTACTCTGATTAGGATGTGGTCGATATATCCTCTGTGCCAAGAACCTAGATGTGATTTCTTTAAGGCTAGATCTACACATTAGCATAGATACTGCTTCCATTTGCTGCTCTCTTGTGGAAAGTTTGCTAGTCTCAAACCTAATGAAGCACCAGGCCTTAGAAGGCTCACCGTGAGGTATGTTCCTTAACTAAATGTTATTCTCTGCCTCTTCTGAAGGAAATGCAGCGGACCCGTGGAAACATCTTCCGTGCTGAACGGTGAATACAATAATTTGTTCCTGAATGCTGCAATGTCCCAAGGCAATAACAGAGGCTTAGGTTTTGGCCTGGCAGAAAAGTCAGCTGCTCCTTTTTCTTCGATTTCTTCGATTTCCTCAACTTTTCAGTCCTTACCTGGCCTGAAAACTGTGATCAAATCAGAAAATCTCTTTGAGGCCTTCACAAAGCCATCAACTGTGTTCCCCAAGGGCTTTGAGTTTTCAGTGGAGCGTTTTCCCGGCAAAAACACACTCTCAGTGACTGATGCTCCCAAAAATGCCGACGCAGCAAAGGTCTTCAGCGTGGCTTCCTCTACAAACAGCGTGAAACCGGTGACCACCCAAGGACTAAACATCAAAAAAGAACACGTTGGTGGAACTCCTAATAAAGTAGAAGTGCCCCATGTTAGGAGCCCCACAAAAGCCGAGGGTGGTATGTAGTTTATGTGTATGTATGTTGGTTTATAACCAGTACTTATTTTAGCTTTATTAAAAGCTTTTTTAGTAGTTTGCCTAAGATGTTTGATTTATTTATTTTACAATATGCTAAACAATTATTATCGAAAATAATTATTTTGCATATAAAATGACATTTAGCGGAAGGGATTCTGGTGCCCCAGCAAAAAGAATCTATAAGCTTGCTTTCTTGGTCTGTCTGCACCATGTGCCTGTTTGGTCCTCTTTCCTGTCTCTGTTGATGACGTTCTTCTAGCCTTTCGTGCGTTTCCTGGTATTTAGATCCTTTCCGTTAATGTGGCCTTGTTCCATTCCGCTTACAGTTACCTATCCCAAATCGGTTCTGCTGGACACGCAGAAATTAAAAAGATTGCAGCAAAGCGGAGACTGCTTCGTGCAAGATGGCTCCTGCAATAACATAGCGCCTCACCTTCACAAGTGCAGAGAATGCCGTCTCGACCGTTTCGGGAGAAGCAAGGAGCAGCGGGATTCGGCCGTATTCTGCAGGTTCTTCCATTTCCGCAGGTGAGGGGCAAACCACCTTATATATATTTTTTTTTCTTGTTCTAAATACTTAAGACGTTTATGTTATTTATAGATAAAAGATTGGGAAAAGAAAAAGAAAACAACCCCTATCCCCCCCCCCCAAAAAAAAAGTTTCACATTCAGTGAACAGACCTCAATAATTATTGCCATTGGAGGCTGCCTTTACCGTTGTGTTGAGTAATCTGCCTTTTGACGCTTGTGAGCTGGTTGTGAGTAGACGTTTTTCTTAAATGTTAACGGACGGGTTTTGTTTTTTTCTTTCTTTTAAGGTTACACTTTAACAAGCATGGAATATTGCGAGAGGGAGGATTCCTAACACCCAATAAGTATGACGTTGAAGCAATAAATCTCTGGCTCCCTATACCAAACAGTGTTGTGGGGCTCGATCTGGACACAGCCAAATATATCCTTGCAAATATCGGGGACCACTTCTGCAAACTGGTCATGTCGGAGAAAGAAGTCATGACTTCTGTTGATGCACAAAGTAAGTCCCTTTTGGTTCTCTGTATGGTTGAGCTCTGCTTAACAAACCCGATAACCCAGGGAGCCACATCGTACACCACATCAATATGTTCTGGATGCTGCTTTAGTCTCTGGGGCATTAAGAAAGCTTGGGTAACCTCAGCCATCAAAGAGCCCTTTGGAATCCCTGTGGTTGTTTGGTTTGCCATTAACCTGAAAGTCTGTCAAAGGATACAGAAATGCAGTCATGCAAAGTAATTTTTTTAATGGTTCCTGAACAAAACTCCTATAATTGGTGAATTTAGAAGCACTTGTAGAACAAACTGCTCATAAGCAGTATGTTTAGGGGTCTCCAAATCGTCATCGAGCAGATAGTTTTCCTGTCTTGCATACAGCCCCAGATGCGTTGTTCAGCTTACTTGAACTCCGTCATTATATGGACATCTTTTCTTTTAGAACAAGTAGCCTGGAAGCGGGCAGTGCGTGGCGTCCGTGAAATGTGCGATGTCTGCGACACAACCATATTCAACCTTCACTGGGTCTGTCCCAAGTGCGGCTTTGGAGTCTGTGTAGACTGCTACCGAATGAAAAAGAAAACCGGAGGTAAGGATGTGAATCTGTGACGTCATTTATTCTCTGCCATCAAGCACCTCTCTCTCTCGTAAAACATTTAGCTACATAACAGCCATTGGTAAATATTGCTATAACCTTTCAGGATTATATCTAAAGCAGCCATGTTTACCTTGGTTTAGTCTTTGTGTATAAATGGACATTTCTTTGAGAGCTATGAATATTTTTTCATAATTGGGAACATAATTTTGGTAAAATATATTCATGTTGCCATTTTTTTTCTCCATTACAGACAATAATAGTGCTGGTTTTGCGTGGCTGAAATGTGTTAAAGGCCAATTACATGAGCCAGAAAATCTGATGCCGACGCAGATTATTCCGGGCAAAGGTAACGTGTTTAATTCTCCTAAAGTACCTATCTTGTCGCTTTTAGAGTTGGTACAGGATGAATATATAGTTCGTATGTGAAATATGCTTCCTTTCTCCGTGTTACAGCTCTTTATGATGTCGGAGATATTGTACACTCAGTTCGTGGGAAGTGGGGAATTAAATCTAATTGTCCGTGTTCCAACAAGCACCAGAAGCCTATATCAAAGCCCATTGTGAAAGAGGAAGTGAAGCAGGTAAATCGCTGTTTGTCTTTTTAATGTTTTTATTTTTTCCATTGGTTTTAGTGGTGGTGTCGGGGGTAGATAGTGTTATATGTTACAATTAAAGTAAAAACTTCTGTGTTCCTTGCAGAGTTCTCTTGGCGGAGCCGAGTCAACAAATGGCAGCAGCATATCCCAGGCTGTCAAGTTATGTACGCCGGAGCCAACACCGGTTATCAGTAAAACACCTTCACTTTTACCGTCTGGGCCACTGAGTTGGCTGACTAGTCTACCGCACACTACTGTGAACAAGGAAAACAAAGGTAACACGATGCAATTTTTTTATTATTTTTATTTTTTTATGCATGAGTGTTTTTTGTTTGTGTTTTGTGCTGTCTGTATGGATGGATGTGTGTATGTATGTGTATATATATATATATATATATCGCGTCCTATATGGAGGGGGAATGTGATGTAATACTGCAATTATTTCCCACAGACAACCTGTTCGCTTCCTCTTTCAAAACTGAATCCAAAACGCTACCATCCTTCGCAACTTTTGGGAAGCCTGTATCCGCTCTGCAAACGTTCAGCAGCTCAATTTTAACTCCGATGAGTAATAACAACTCTGGCTTCTTACGGAACCTCCTCAATTCTTCCAGTATCAAGGTAGGCAAGCCCCTGTAGTGTCCGCGTTGTACTGCATGTATGTTGTTTATCGGCTCAGTCGTATTCCCTTGTGAAACCGCAATAAAACCTTCCATGCCGACACGGTCAGATAAGCAGCCCATTTAAAACTTTCTTAGATAAAATGTTCTGTTTGAGTGCATTGCCCGCTTCAGCAAGCGTTAAAGTCTGTTTTATTTCTGGAGCCCCCTTGATGAATGCTCGCCTCGTGTGTTGAGAATTGTGGTTCTGTACTTGAAAGCCATGGTGGTTTTGTTCCGAGTTGCCTTATCTTGTGCCATTAACTCAAATGTGTATGTTTTGCACTTGCAGCAGGAGACCAACGAGAAGAGCACTCCTAAAATTTTGGATGACATCTTTGCTTCGTTGGTTCAAACTAAACCTGCCAACGAAGTGGCCAGAAAACCCCAGGGGCTCCCGATCCAGCCCAGCCTCATGGGCTTCAACACTCCGCACTACTGGCTCTGCGATAACCGATTGCTGTGCCTGCAGGATCCCAGCAACAAGAGCAACTGGAACGTGTTCAGAGAGTGTTGGAAGCAGGGCCAGGTACGCCACGGCATTCAGCGTCTCTGCTGCTTCCATGTTTTCTCTGTTTATGTGGCTCATACCTCTGTATAGCTGTTGTGTTGGACTTTAATTCACATTTAATAGTTCAATGGAGAAAATTCAGTAGAGATTGAGCCTGCATTCTACACCACTAGGATTTAATGAGCTTGGACCAGATGGGGAAGCAGAACGGCTTTGCGTGTGACTCTTGTCTACATTTAATTTTGACAAAAAATGCAAATGCGGCTTTGTTTTTCGCCCCTCATGGACCCAGTCGGTGCAAATCCGAAAGGCCAGGCAGAAGAGCTTGAGCTCTTATATGTACTGTAGATGAAGCTCCTGTCTGCTCTGAGGAAGCTGTTTTTGTGCCCGAATAATGTTTATGTATTTTACCTTTTTTAGCCTGTAATGGTGTCGGGGGTGCACCATAAATTGAATCGGGAACTTTGGAAACCTGAATCCTTCAGGAGAGAGTTTGGGGAGCAGGAAGCTGACCTCGTAAATTGTAGAACCAATGACATCATCACTGGAGCAACTGTTGGTGAATTCTGGGATGGCTTTGAAGACATTTCAGGTATGGTGCCTATGATGTATGTGCTTTTGTATTTATCAGAATCCCCTCAGGTGTGTTGGTGCTCAGTAGTCTTTTGTGTTTCTATTGCAAACAGAAGTAAAAATGCTTTTTATTTGAAACAACCTTCCAATTTTTTATTTTTCAGCACGCCTTAAATCCAGTGAAGGGGAAGAGATGGTCCTGAAACTAAAAGACTGGCCGCCAGGAGAAGACTTCAGGGACATGATGCAATCTCGGTATGCGGCATTCTAGCCCAAATAATTGTGTATATGGGGTCTTTCTGTCTGCTTCCCATCGCCTCCATCTCTCAACATTTTGCTCCACTGCTTGGCGGCTTAAAGTAGAAAATTAGTGGCAAGAAAGCGCTCCTTTTGAGAGTAAGGGAGCGATGCGCACAAAGTCTCAATAGCTCAGAGTGTTGGCTGAGAAACATCTGGAGCTGACTGGCTGCAAGGAGATGTCTGGCCAAAGGGGCAAATGTATCCAGGGAATTCTGCAGAATACTACATGCCTTTACAAGAGGATCATCACACAAATGTAAAGGACTTCTCCGATATCACATGCGTTAAACTGCATTTGATGGCTGGAGTGTCCCCTGGAAAGAGTTAAATACTGAATTCAATATGCAAGCTTGCCAGTAGTGAGTCACTCAATTAGATGCTGCATTAATGAAAATAATAGCATATAGTAACATTTATTATTACTGTTTTATATAGTAGCATCATATTTTACTGTGCTGTACGCTGGGTAAATAAATAGCTTAATGTTATAACTGCACTTAAGTTTGCCGTAAATATTTTGCTTGTTTGGCAGGTTTGATGACCTCATGAATAACATTCCATTACCGGAATACACCAAGAGGGAGGGCAGACTGAATCTCGCGTCCAGGCTCCCATCTTATTTTGTGCGGCCTGATTTGGGACCTAAAATGTACAATGCTTATGGTAAGGCTTTTGAAGGCTTGACTGTAAATGTGCGTTTCAAGAATTTATTTTAGAGACTTACTTGATGTTGATGGCTTTGCTTTTTAAACAGGTTTAATAACCCCAGAGGACAGAAAATATGGGACCACCAATCTCCACCTCGATGTGTCTGATGCCGCCAACGTTATGGTGTATGTGGGGATCCCAAAAGGACAGCAGGATCAGGAACAGGGTATGTTTATTTGCCAACCCAAATCTTCCATGAGCCGGGACTCTTCATCTTCATTGTAGATCAGTGTTTAATTTACATTTACTTCACTTTTGTAACAGAGGTTCTCAAGACCATACAAGATGGTGATGCGGATGAACTGACCATCAAGCGGTACGTGGAGTTCAAAGAGAAGCCGGGAGCTCTGTGGCACATATTTGCTGCCAAGGACACCGAGAAAATCAGGCAGTTCCTTAAAAAGGTGAGGAAATTCACTCCAGGTTATCGCCTGTGACTCTTTTTGGTATTCATAATCTAGAGATCATGGCACTACCTTCTCCTTGCCTTCAGTGCATTCTGCGGCCCCCCTTCAGCATTCAGTACTCTGTTTGTTTTCCTTATACACAGGTTACTGCTCGGTTAGAATTGTCTGTCCACCGTACAGAAATGAATAGCTTTGAAGCTATAATGGAAGCTGTGAGATTTTTTTTAATTTTTTTTGAACGTGTCTTAAATTTGTATTTGTTCTTTCTCTCGTCCTAAGGTGGCCGAAGAGCAAGGCCAAGAAAACCCACCTGATCACGATCCTATCCATGATCAGAGCTGGTACTTGGACAGTGGTCTGAGGAAGAGGCTGCTCAAGGAGCACGGTGTTCAGGGATGGGCAATTGTCCAGTTCCTGGGTGATGTCGTATTCATTCCAGCTGGAGCTCCACATCAGGTAACAGACCTTTTCTGTAGACGATACATACTTTGGAAATAATATTTTACAAGCCATCACTGAAACGTATCTGCCGGGCATCCGCTTCATGGCCGTGTGTGAACTTTGTTTTCTGCGGCTGCAGGACATGTAACCAAAAACGGTTTTACTGTAAAGCTCTTCCAGGGCAGCAGAGAGGAATAGGTTGGTAAAAAAAAAATGGATATCTTACTCATAAAATCTTTCTTTTTAGGTGCATAATTTGTACAGTTGCATAAAAGTGGCAGAAGATTTTGTTTCCCCGGAACACGTGAAGCACTGTTTCTGGCTAACTCAGGAATTCCGCTATCTTTCGCATACGCATACAAACCACGAAGACAAACTACAGGTAATTATCACGCCATGATTTGTGGATGGATCTGTTAAAGGGGCGCTCACTGAAACTTGTATTTTATGCCGAATGAGAAATATGTCTGTTCAGTGGGACTTTAAAAGAAGCTGTTTTGTACCAAATGTTGGCAGTCTGTCAGGCAAAACCCATCTCGTTTATTTATATTCTAGAGAATTACAAAACCAAGTGATTCTTTCATGGATTGATTTGTACAGCCGTGGCAAATATACCATATTGGCTCAAATATAGGCCTCACCCTAAAACTTTGCTATTTTAAAGAAAAAATACACAGTGGAATAGTAAAACAGTATTTTACCTAATGAACAGTAATACATGTAGTTTAATATTCTTGGTATCTATTGTGCAGAAATTTGGAAAACCAATAGCCATTTTAAGGTCCCCCTTAATTCATAATGCATCTTACTTATAGATATTCCCCTGATATGCTACTCTGCCTCCCAGAAATGCCAACCTGCCCCCCTGGAGCACGGGAAGGTTGTCACGCCGGTGCTCCACCCGGTGGAAGTGCTGGCAGCGGAGGTTGTTTAGGCGCATCGTGCAGATGTTCACCGGCTGCCGGAGAGGAGGATCCAGGTACCCTGCAGCGCTGCGGGGGATCTGAATCCTAACCCTGCTGTTTTTCCCGCAGCAGGGCTAAATGGAGAAAAAAACACGCACCCAGAACTGCATGGCTCGGGCGTGGGGCGATACGAATTGCACATCTCTGCACTAAACCCCGAATATAGGCCGTAGCCTATATAGGGGTAGCCTATATTCAGGCAAATACACTATATAGTGTCTGTGCAGTTTCAGCTCTGTGGAGGGTTGTTGCAGCCTCAGATGTCAATAGAAGGCTTTCTGTAAAGATATCTTTAACAGCACAGTTGCTGGCACGATGTGTTAAGTTGTGTTGAAGACATCCCTGCGTCAGAGATCCACTTTCACTCCGCTTTTTCCACCAGCGAGACTCACGCTTTGTTTTCCATGCAGGTAAAGAACGTTATTTACCACGCCGTAAAGGATGCTGTTGCGATATTAAAGGCTAACGAAGCGAGTCTCGGCAAGGTTTAACGGCGAACCTTACAATGGATTTTGTACAAAATTCTTCTGGCAGCTGAATTAATCAAATCACTAGTTCTATCGAGATGAAGCGAATATGAACTTAACCTTTGCTCGTTTCTCCTGAGACCCATCTCGCAGCCCTCGCCGTACCCCCCCTCCAACAGCATTTTAGGAGACATTTCCAGCCACGGGAAAAATCCATCGAACGATTACAAGCAAGGAATGAACAAATGGGAGATTCTCTACAAAACTCCCAGCAGCTTTGGTCTCTGTCCTGAGGGGGGGGGGGCTTTAAAAAAAAAAAAAAAAGTTGCCATGTTGAAGAAAATAGAGAGAACCCGATGTGAGTGATGATCAGCTTTCCGAGTTGCTGCTTACATCTGGCTCTTAAATGGTCAATGTTTCAAAACCAAAACACTTTTTTAGAACTGTACTGAAATATACCTCTCAGATTTTTGGACGTTATCCAAAAATACTCTGTAAATCTGCTCCTTCCCTGTTTTTTTTGTTTGTTTTCCCTAATATGTGTGGGAAATTGGGGAGGTAACAATGAAAGCCCTTTTTTTCCTTTTTATAAATATATATATATATAAGAACATTGTAGCCTTGAGGATTGCTGGAATGCGCGTTCGAAGTAAAATGTAAATAAGCAGGCTCTTATCATTTTACATTAATCTAGAACTAGCACTGATGGTGCCTGTAATTAAATACATTGATTTAGATACTTTGCAATTGTACGACTTTAATTTAATTAACGTTTCTTTGGAATATTAATTTGCTTGAGTGCGGGGCGGATGAGTTCAGAACGAACCCGATGGGTTAACGGGTCATCGAATACACTTGTAATTTTTGTATTACTTCAGTACTTATAAATAAAGTTATTTGTGTTTGATTTCTTTTTTGTTTTCTTTGTATTTCGACTTTGGTATTGGGGCCGAGCAGCAGGTTTGTACGTGGGTTTATTCACTAACCCCCTAGCAAATCTAAAAGCATCTGTAGCCTTCGTGCCGTGAGTACTCATCAGCAAATTCCATTTTGTGAGAAATCTAGAATTCGATGTCGGATAAGAACCATTCAGCGCATCTAGTCTGCCCTCTTTAACCCCTTTATGACCAGAGCTCTAGTTTTTGCTCTGTATGTGTTTTAACTGTAATTTCCCTCTTTCTTGTTTGGGGCACCCACACATTTTTTTCTTACCCTTCTAAACCTTCTAAAACCCCTCTAAAACCTGCCTAACTACCCACTAAGAAACCCACCCAAACCAATTGCCACCAACATGTAAGAAAATTAACCCCTTCAGTACACTGCACTAAATGATAAACAAATTACTGTAAAATATAATAGAAAGGACTGTAGAATATTTGTATGCAACAATGTTTCTCTGCCTCTTGCCTCCCAAAAGAACTGAGTAAGAGGAGGCCGCAGCGATCACAAGGTCAGAAGTGCGCACGTTGGCTATTGCTGGTACTGCCTTGGCTTCGAGGCAACAGCAAGAACTGCGGGGAACTCGAGTGAAGTTGATCGGGCTGAAGTGACATCACTAAGCTTGATGTGATGTCACTTCCGTGACCCCGCTGTGTTCCTGGGCGGAGCGAGAGAAGGCAGCCTTGCAGGACTGCACGGGAAATCTGCATATTAGGTAAGGAGGTGGGCGGGATTGGCCACATTTTTGGCAGGCGGGATTGGGCACACGTTGCTGGAGCGGGCGGGAGTGGAACACACATTGCGGGAGCGGGCAACAACAACAAAAAATCAGCGGGAACAGAATTAAAGCAGTCCCGCGCAGGGCTCTAATACAGACCACGCGACTCTGTAAGAGAGCAGCGCGAAGGCAGCCTTGCGGGATTACCGGGACCCACAGGTACAGTTGATGAGAGAATGATGTTCTCAGGCTGCTGCAAACTTGCTTTGGCTTCCATGTTGGGGATTGTTCCAGCCCTCGGAACATTATGTTGGTAGCGTGGATTGAGCCCATCCAGTATAACGAACACGGCTGTGGAAGTTTCAGCAGCCGGAATACCACGCTGTAGCATGCTCTGGGCACTGGAACCCTATACTCGACTTGGTTCCATCTGTTCTGGCAGCAAGGAATGACAGGGGATATCAGGATGATGAGGGCAATATGGGTTGCAGTGAGCGGAAGCAAGCACAACAGACATATATATATACCAAGCAGCCATAACATTATGACCACCTGCCTAATATTGTTTGTCCAGCACATCCTACAGATGCTCAATTGGATTGGGATCTGGGGAATTTGAAGTCAACGCCTTGAACCATTTCTGCCTTATGGCAAGGCGCATTATCCTGCTGAAAGAGGCCAACGCCATCAGGGAATACCGTGTCTATGAAAGGGTGTACATGTTCTGCAACAATGCTTAGGTAGGTGGTAACATCCACATCGCTGGCAGGACCCAAGGTTTCCCAATAGAACATTGCCCAAAGCATCACGCTGGCTTGCCATCTTCCCATAGTGGTCCCATAGAGCCATGATCTGACCCGGTTGTCTAGCCATCACAATTTGAAAAAAGAGGCAGTGAGCTGGACCATCCATTGATATAAAAAAAAATATATATAATATATATAATTATATAATAAATTAAAAATCAAAGGTATTAAACGCCACATGACACAACGCAAAAGTTAGTCATAGGTACAGAACCATCTACAGTTGAAGAAAGGAGATTAAACCTGTATAAAGCAACTGTTCCCTGAGGGTTTTATGCACATGTAAACAGGTTAATAATTCAATTTATTGGATATAAGAACGGGTAAATATATTATAAAGTACTGCACTACGAGAACAACACACATTTTTACCAAACAGAAAGTGAAACTAGACTCTCAGGATGCTGAAATGGCAACATTGTTGAAAGAATCGCTATAATCAAATAGCCACTAGAGGACACCCATAACTTACAGTATATAAAAAAAAATAGAAATAACTACCACCTAAATGAGGGACTTTTGGATTGTGTCCTGTGTGTTCTGGGGTTTAACCCCTTAACGACGAGTGACGTGCCAGGCACATCCGTAAACCAGCAATGATGTGCCTGGCGCGTCATGAAATTAAACAAGCTTAGAAAGTGATCTAAGACCATTTTATTCACTTAGATGGTGTTGCTGCAATGCCTCGATGTCAACCCCATGTGGCCCCCCAGGCGTCATCGTCTGCATACCTAATTTAATAGAGCTTAGGAGGCAATCAATGACACAGGTACTGCATTCAACCATGCAAGTCAATGGAGCCCAGCTTTCTAATCCCAATGTGATTAGGAAAATATTTTAAAAAACTATTTAAAAATAAAAATAGCTAAAAAAAATAATTATGCAGTGATGTCCCCATCATGGGAACCATGCAGTTCGAACAAAATGTAAAAAAAAAAAAAAAAAAAAAGTAAATGTATTTTTAGGAATAAGTGCTAAAATTAACGCTGTGTCTTCCCAAAAATCCTGTCATGGAAAGAGTTAAACTATTAACATTTCAAACATCCAAGGGGTGTCAACTTTAAAAAAAAAATTAATGTTTTGATGATGCTCAGGTTCAAAGATGTCCCAAAAAGGGCACAGGAACAGACTGACCTGATGTCAAAAAAAACATGCACTTTCCAAAATTTCCAATTGCTAGTAGCGTGGTCGAGCCCATCCAGTATAATGAACACTACGAAAGAGCCTGCTGTGGAAGTTTCGGCAGCCACTGTGCTATATCATGCTCTGGGCACTGGAACCCTAGACTCGACTTGGTTCCGTCTGTTCTGGCAGCAAGAACACAATGCTTCTGTACTTCTAGAAGTTGGAACACTATTCTGGAGGGTGCGTCAGTTGTTTCAACACCTGCAAAGCAATACTAAAGTATTATAGTTATGATCCTATAGTTGAAGCATTATGTTGGTGTTTCCCCAGTAGGGATAAAATATATCGGCCGAAAAAAGCATTATTGGAAAAATGCCGAAAAAAACCGTCTGGAAATAATAGTCCGCAGGGGCCCTGCTGTTTACCTGTGCGTTGGTCACACAGCGTCTCTTGTACCGGACAGGAGAAGCAGGAACCCAGCAGAGTCACGCGAATGCACGTCACATGACTCTGCTCCGTTCCTTCTTCCCCGAGGGCGGTACAAGAGAAGTTGTTCGCACAGAAGCAGCAGGGCCCCTGCGGAAGTCTGAGAGTGAGAGCTCTGCAGTTCAGGTAAGTGGGTGGGGGAGGGTATATGAGCAAGTATGCATGATTAAGGGAATGAGTATTAGTAGATGAACAAGTGAATTAATGTTTGTGAATGAGTGTGTGCGGTAGTGATGTCCGGATCATGAACGAATCGTTCTTTTTAGGGCTGAAACAACTAATCGATAAAATCGATAATAATCGATAATGAAAATCGTTGTCAGATGTGCATAACTGGGGGGCAGGTTGGGAAACAAAAACAAGAAATGCATTTTTCTCAATTTTTTTATTCTGCTGTTTGTTTATTAAATTATTTAAAATAAATGAAAAATGTTCATTTATCTTTTTATACGATTAATCAAAAAAATAATCGGTCAACTAATAGATTGTAAAAATAATTGTTAGTTGCAGCCCTAATATATATATATGTGTGTGTGTGTGTGTGTGATTGAAAACCCAGAAAAGTAAGTAAACGCAGTGTAAAAGTGTTGCCCATAGAAATAAATCAAATGAGGAACATGGAGACCAGAAAGAGTGTAAAAAGAACCTTTAATAAAGTTTCAGTGCCACTTCCATCTCATAGAAAAATACCATCCTCCTACACATTACACACACAATTATAAACTTCTCGGGCGGATCTTCGCTTTTTCCATTTACAAAGACACATTCTGCCACTCTCCGTTCTTAGAATTTGGATCCCCGATCGGGTCTGTTGGGGGGGGGGTAGTTAACCCTTTCAGTGCTCCCTGGTAAATTTCCTGCCAAGCCTTACAAGTGCTTTTCCAGTTTGAATCTCTGCCTGTAGATAAACTTGGGAAACAAAAAGCCACAGGAGATGTGGCCCCTGACTCTCCTTCTGAAAAACAGGGGGGGGGTGTTCCAGGACATAAAATGATTTCAATAATAGGATAATTAAGAAGCTAAAGAAAACCTTCACCCTTACCAATATATGATGGATAATACAAAAGAGAATGACAATTCCGCAAACCATATAATGACACAAAAGAACAATGGCCAAAAGTTACACCCTTATTACCATCTCTGAGTCTCAATTTGAAACGGCAGCGCCGATTTATGGTATTGTTAAATATTTTTATTGCAGAAGGGTAGTTAACCCCATGTGGTAAAGCCATCGTTAACATGGGAGTTGTAGACTGCAGCTCTGGAATCTTTGCCCAGTACTAGGTGAAGTGGGATTTATAAACCATCCGTGGACACCGGGCACAGTCTGTTTTGCAGAAGTATTAACCATTGCATTCAACTATTTATACAAAGTGCCTATAACGTAGTGTAGATCACTCCAGCAGGGGAAAGGCGAGAGACCATGAGTGGGGCAGGCAATGCAGCTCCAGCCATCGGTGGCAGAAAGAACATATAGTGCAATGAGAGATAGCAAGAATAACCCAGTGTCCTTTCATTAAAAGCATGGCGTGAAGCCAATGAGATGGGGGAAAAGAAAAAAAGGTTATCACCACCTTTAAAGATTGATAAATAGATATTTATATATATTTAGAACCCAAAATACTTTCAGAACCGAAAGTTTACAAATAAAAAGGACTGAGGAGTCTCCCAGTTTAGGGAGATCTCCACAATGCGCCATTAGCTCCTCAGAGCCTCCAGTCGTGATTGCATGGCCTCCAGATCTTCTTCCTCGTCTTCGTCGGATACTGCAGTGGCCCCCATCTCAGCAGGCTCCGGCAAGGCATCTGTGACTTTGTTGGGAGCTTTGCCCAAGGCACCTGAAAGAGATTGGCATTTAAAATGTGACCATACTGCTGTGTGTGTGCACCGTTAACCCTTTGCATTCCCCATAGTAAGAAAATTAATCAATAGGTTTAGCTTCCGGAACACTAAGTTCAATGACGAATATATTTCTTTGCTCGTAATTTGTAGCATAGCCAAGTAGCATTCTTAAATAATCTTTTATAAATTCGTGGATTTCTTCTACTGCTGGGAGAAAGCAGGGCACTCTGGGCACCAGTCTGGGTACAGGAACGAAGCCGAAAACCCGCTAATAAGACTGATGTGGGAAAACAGCCGTTTCCGTACTGTTTGCCAAATCAGATCATTAATTAAAACATTCGGTCTATAAAGTATAACCTTTCAGCCTAATTTACCTGCTGTGATCTCAAACAGGATCCGGTCGACCTCCATTTCTGCTTGCTCTTCCATTTCATCCTGGTCTTCCATGCTTTCAAAGGTATCTTCCAGCATTTCTTCTATAATACCAGCCTATCAAAACACATTGACAGTTAAACTAAGCGACTATGAGCAGAAACACCTGAGATTTCAACTTCATCATTTATCAGCGTTGCCTACCTCAGCCATCCAATTCCTACCAGGGTTGTAACTGATCCTACAGATAGCATTGGACATCACCGACGAATGCATAATCATCCTGAAAGCATGTTGCGTTTCTTGCACATAGGACTGCAGCCCCTCTTATCTGCATACACTATGATTCTCCAGCCCCTCTCTTCCTCTCCTACTCTAACCCTGTCCTTGAGATTATCAGTTTTGGTTGCCACATGATTGAGACAGTAGTACATCTCATTGTGCTGATGGCAGAAATAGGCAAGATAATTATAATTTGCTTTTTTCTGCTCTTGTGTATTAAATCTAGGAGAAGCTCCTGCGTTACATTGTTTCTATGTAAAATGGTCTGTAGAGCCACTTGGTCGCTTGCACTGGACAGGGTGGGTGTTGGGATGTGGTTATATCCTGCATCACGCAGGTTCTTATTACCTTCATCATTTCTTTGGATAGTTCCCTCATGGTTGCCTGGATCTCTGGGATTTTGACCAGGTTTTGCATGGCTTTCATGACCTCTGTGCTTTTCGATAAGGCGCCAGAGACCCTGAGGACAGCTGAAAGACGACAACGAGTACAGTTACACAGACAACAGGTTCCTGACACAGGTGATGTTTGGTACATACAGTGATCCCACAGAGATAAAACAATTATGAGTTAACCTAGATTAGGTGGTGTAAAGATAAAACTGACATCTATGAGGTAACCGTACAATTTACAGAGGAAAGGTCATCTAGGCAGCTTTTGGTGGCATATTCATGTAAACAGGGGGAAATGGGAATCCATTTTTTACATGGTTCATGAAATTAAAAACAAGACACGTTGTTTCAAAACGTTTATATATAAAACAGCACAGATGGAATGGGTCCTGATACCCGCGGGTGGGGTCTTAATGACTGATGAGTAAGTCATGAATGGTCAGGATGATCCATCCGGCTATAGTTCGTTCGGAGAAGCCCTGAAGAGGCTACGAACAGGCGAGATGATTTCCTCCACTTCTTAGTTCTCTCTAAATATATAGTAATCTCTCGTAGGGTCTAAGGAACGTAGTTTCCTCTCCCGATGTAGTAGGAGAAGGGAAAAAAACATGGGAAGAACGAATTTCCTGTTCTTTGTGGAAAACAGTTTGCACCTTGGTCTTTTCACTGCCTCCAAAATGTACTCCTTATCTGGAACAAAATTGTAGAAAGGACTCCTTGATAGATAATGCTTGGAGTTCACTAATCCTCCTCGTAGAGGTTATGGGAATCAAGAAGTCTGTTTTCAGGACTGAATTTATGTATAATCAGTACATAAGCAAGCAGAAAGCCAATATGCAACACAGAGAGGACATCTTTGGATTACATATGGGAAGCATCTTTACTATGCGTCTCCCCCATAACCTGGAATCCCGTTGTACATCGCTGCGGAATATGACGGTGCTATATAACACAAGAAATAATAATCATCCTTACCCAGCTGGTTCTTCATGCTCATCAGCACAGAGTTCATGTGAGCCTTGGACGCGTAGAGTTTGTTCACTGCCTTTTTGGACTGCACCACCTCCTTTGCCAGAATGACGCATGCCTCCCTGTTGCCTTTCTTCGCTGAGTCTTTTATCGACCGTTTGACTTTTTCTTGTTCCCTCTGGATATCTGGTGTGGAGAGCCACAATTGTGGAAAGCAAGACGTCAGAAATGTAGCGTTCTGCCACACCGGGTAGATGTTAGTAACGCGTCGGCGCAACCTACTATGCCCAAGGAGAGACTACAACCATATTGAGCATGGTGGTCTTCTGGGCTGGACGGTAAGAACATGCGCAGAGATAGCACAGAGCTGAGCATTACACATATCGTTAGGTCCATAGAAAGGAGGACAGAAGAGGCAAATTCAGAAAATAAATTGAAACAGAAAATGGGTTTAGGCATTACAATCATAGCAGGTAATGGTAAGGGGATGAGACTCGCTGGGGACATGGATTAGGCATTTACATGCCCACATTCTAAGCCAACATGTCTGCTTTCCCTCTCTTCTGTACCATTACATGTCAACATGTGTTACTCTTATTTTTAATATTGTATTTCATAATTTTGCATTCAGCCTGTTTGTAGTATTAGCATCCACTGGTGCGCCATCAATAAAATGTAATGTGATCGTAATATATATAATATACATATCCCTAGATAATGTGATCGTAATATATATAATATACATATCCCTATCCCTAGATAATGTGATCGTAATATATATAATATACATATCCCTATCCCTATATAATGTGATCGTAATATATATAATATACATATCCCTATCCCTAGATAATGTGATCGTAATATATATAATATACATATCCCTATCCCTAGATAATGTGATCGTAATATATAATATACATATCCCTATCCCTAGATAATGTGATCGTAATATATATAATATACATATCCCTATCCCTAGATGTTATAGTCTGCCTCACGGGGTTTGAATACGGATGCATTATCAGGTTAACTGGAAGACTGAGGAAGGCAAACTCATAGGTCAGGCTTAGAAATCAAAAGGTTTTCAAAAGCACCAGACATGGCCAAGGCAGTATATATATATATATATATATATATATATATATATATATATTCATACAGCAAATAACGTTGATGCACTCAGCAGGTCTTCTTTTTATAACTTGGACTTGGTGAAGGTCCAACGTTTCGGCTGTCAATGAGCCTTTCTCGTTGGATCTTCACCAAGTCAATACATTTTATAAAAAGAAGACCCGCTGAGTGCATCAACTTTATTTGCTGTATATACTTTTTGGATTGTTAGCACCCGGGCATATAACAGCTGCTTCCTGTCAAGTGAGTGCGTTACATTCTATATATATATCTTTTGTTATATTCATATTCATATCAGAAAGATTGAAAACCCAGCCCTCGGCTTGAAACTTGAGAGCTGGGAGTCATAGCGCTCGATTACCTCATTACTGCAAACGTAGAGCATAGGAAGGCATCGCTTATCAGCAAAAACCACACTATTTTTAGCCCAGGCAGGCGAACGGAAAGAATGATCTGAAGCTTAAGACAATGAAATCATCTGTTTTATGGGAGGAAAGTCCCAGAAGCTTGTATTTTAATTATCTGGCAGTATTGTTTAAAAAAACTGATATGTATATAGAATGCAGTGCTGTAAGTACTAATACAGCGAGGGAATGTAAAACACGCATGGGGTAGGCACTCAGCTCCTGAATCTAAGACGAGACCAACGACTGACGTATAACTGAAGAGTTTTTATGTCTCTATGTAATAGGTCTGCAATAAAACAATCCCTTGTCTGAAAACAGAAGCCTATTTGGATCATATTTTGTGCGGGATGTGCCAATTCTCACTGAAAAAGCACCAAATGCAAGAGTCACTTACTTTTTAATACATAACTTTGTGCATTGAAAGGGTTGAGGGACTTTGAAGAACCCCAACCATGGCGACTAGATACAGTTTCCTGGCCCCGAGAAATAGAGGGGGCCGTGAGGTGCCCAGCGGGGTCACATAATGCACGCCAGGTGCAGCGGCATGACAGGTGAGAACGGGGAGTAGTGTACATAAGTGTGTGTATAAGAGTGGTGCTAGCTTGTATGGTGGTTAAGTTACAGTATGGCATTAGCATGAGTGCGTGTCAACATATATTGTTAGACTACGTGTATTAGTGTATGGTGTTAGCTTAGCATGTGCATGCATGAGTGTATAATGTTAGTGTGTTAGTCTTTGTGAACATAAGACGTTAGCGTGTCTGCTACTGTATGATGTTAGCGTAATACACCTACACCTACCTACCACACCTACCGAGAAGCTCACGAGCTTCAGCCCTGTCTCTGAGCTGCATTCTGTCATTGAATGATTCCATATATTTGAGGGAGGGGGACTAATGGCAGGGATTTAGATCAGGAAACACGGACAGATTCGCCGGACGGACGGTTCTTTAACTTCTTTTTTCTTTACTGCAGTCAAATTCTATGTTACTAAGGGAGGCCTCTCCCTACAGGGGGCTATTTGGCCCGGCCATGGAGAACATGCAATTCCGTGATGACTGCGGACGCGCAGAGGAGAACCCGCATTCTCTCCACAGTTTGTTCATATTTTTACGGAAATGGACAATTTATAAACCTACAGTTCACACAAAGTTACACAACAAGAACACATTTCCTTACACAAAATCTTACGGTTGCCAGATCCCCAATAAACTCACATGGTTCCGTTTTGTAAATAAGCATCACAATAAAGTGCGATCCCCCTTAAACTAACCTCGTATTTGTCTGTCAATCACTCTCATTTCTTTCCGGATTTTTAGGGACCATTCGTTGACCTATCAGGGGGAAGAGCAGAGAAAACGTTAAGCAGAGAAAGTTCTGAAGCGGCGACAATGCAGAATATTTTGCTCTTTTTGGTTAAAAATATTCTTCGCTGTATTTTTTTGGTACATTGCATGTTGGGAACAAACTCTTCGAGCCCAGGAAGGGAGAGAGTGCCGGGCGCCTGCGGTGGTAGGGGTTACCTATCCATATCACATGGAAACGATGCCGCGCATGACAATAAGCGTGTTTCATGCACACTAATGCTATACACAGGCCCATCGTTGTAAAATAGTTGATGAACATTTCAAGGTGATTATATTATGGATTGCATTATTTTGGACTCTTTCTAGAGTCTTTGGTTGAAGTTGATACATTTTGTAGAGAAAAAAGATATACAAAGGTCTCTTCTTCAGATCGCGCATGCAGCTTTCCATCTTCTGTGTTGGCGGAAGGCAGCACTGGGTATCGACTTCAGCTACAGCTATAGATCCAGCAGCCTGGGTGCCCATTTACATTACATGGGTAAGAAAAACCACAGATCTGGTAAAAGTCACAGAGGGAAGCCTAAAACTCACCAGATATACACGTACCTCACTCATACACCGCGCGTCCACGCAGAAACACTATCACCACGTGAAATACATACAATGTCAGCGTGTCAATTCACCATGCCCTCACTCACTAGCCAGGCTCACACTCACCGAGCCCATTCACCAGCCGGGCTCACGCTCACCGAGCCCATTCACCAGCCGGGCTCACACTCACCGAGCCCATTCACCAGCCGGGCTCACCGAGCCCACTCACCAGCCGGGCTCACCGAGCCCACTCACCAGCCGGGCTCACCGAGCCCACTCACCAGCAGGGCTCACACTCACTGAGCCCACTCGCCAGCCGGGCTCACACTCACCGAGCCCACTCGCCAGCCAGGCTCACACTCACCAAGCCCACTCGCCAGCCAGGCTCACATCCACCAAGCCCACTCACCAGGTCCTTGGGCGGCCTTTCCTGTGTTTTCCCGAAAAGCCCCATATCCGCGTACTCAGAAACCAAAAAAACAGCTCTAAAGTCTTTCTGGCAACTGTTCCGGTCACTTACGCTTCCTACTTCCGCCAGTACAGTGGAGACAGAAGTAGAAGCTCACTTCCGCCCAAACAGTGACGTTATTAAAATGTTCGTCACTCGCTGACAGGGAGCGTTGGTTTGGGGGTCCGGGGGGGGGAACGCATTATTTATCTCTCCTTCACGCACATTAAAAGGGCAGCACCGGACACAAGCTTCCGTCAGTGCTTACTGGGAGTTGTAGTCCAGCACAGCAGGGAGCGCCAGCAGAAAGCATGTTGTGTAAATGTGTAGCTGTGTGGGCTGTTTCTGTGGATCTCCGTGGATCTCCGTGGATCTTGCGATACGCTGTGCACTGCGTCCCACCTACGTGTATGCTGCGCTGTATACTGCCGTGAAGTTACTAAGGAACGGGCTTTTCAAAGAAATATTTCCAATTTTTATTTTCCTTTTTGTTTTTGCATCATAACGGGATTGTAACATTTTGCCTTAAACTATGAATTGCTTATCGTATCCGAATACTAATATTCTACCGTTCAAAAGTTTTGGGTCACTTCATGGAAAACAAGGAAAATGTAACATAATTGCATAAAAGGTTTTTTTTTTTATATAAAAAACCATCAATTAGCCTTTTAAAGTTAAACTGTGATTGGCAAATACAATGTGTCGGAACACAGGAGTGATGGGAGTGATAAAGGGCCATTGGAACACAGGGGTGAT